>JAPEVF010000173.1:0-80581 GCA_029747585.1 Pleurotus djamor | reverse complement strand
ATCAGCAAAATCTATCAGAAGCTGTGAAATTGGTTGCCGATTTTGCGAAACCGTGTGAAAGTCACAAAAAGCTGTCACAGCAGTCAGCAATTTCCCACAGACCCTGCAAAAGCCATGAAAAGCTGTGGGAGCAGCTGCGACTTTTCACAGGATCTGAAAAAGCCACCGAAAGCTGTGAAAGCAAGAACACACCTGATCAAACTTTTGTGGAAGCTATAAAAGCATCATAAAGCTGGCTGTAAAATTAAAGTCATCTACAAAAGCATTGAAAGAACACTTTCCAACTTTCAGTACTTTGAATGACCAACACTTTTTACGTTGTAGATTTTTTATGCTCCTACTCAAAACAGGTTTTCCTGATGNCGCTAGCCTTTCTCGTGTCGCTCCGTGCCTTAATAGTTGGTGTTATAATAGATTCCGTTTCAGTCTCGGTATTATAGGCTGTAGAAATATATACATCAGTATCAATATTAACATTGGAATTAGGAATGGAATTAGAGTTGGGAATTAGGTTCGTGGGTGTGTTCGGAGTCTCGCCGGTGGTAGGGGTAGTGTTCGTGATTGTGTTCGTTTCGCCGTTTTCCGGAGCGGATTCGTCGTTGCTCACTGCATTGCTCGGAAGACGTTTGAATAGACCTCGTAGAGGACCTCTGACAGACATCCCAGTCTGTCCCTCGTCGCTTTCTGAGTATCCAAAACCTTCCTTCAATCTGAACCGTAACGGGCGCTAAATTTGCTGGTCGTGGTAAAGAAGAAAGAAGAGTCCGATTCATGGAATTTGGCGGTATCGAGGAAGCGGATATTAGATGGGTCACTCTCCCTTACTACTATGTTTGACCAATTTCCTGGAGACTGCTTCCTGCAGTGGGCGTGATAAGAATTCCTCGTTCTCGGATTGTAGGAATTCAATTACTTACAATTGTTGTTTCAATTCCGTCATGTTGGCATCCGCTTCTGAGGCGGCTTCTCGCTATAACCCAGTGATAGGAAATCGAAGCATCATTCTTTGGTGGTGAGAACATGCAAGTCAGACACGATATAGCATCAAGGAACAAGTCCCCAAGTCAGCGACAGAGCAAAATCCGGAAGCGGGCAGCGTCTGGAAGGAACGCAAAGAGTTAAGAATGTAAAGATACAGTATAAATTAATCCACTCCGTGCGTCGCTCATCACACGAGGCAATGCTGAAGTCTTAATACTCAGGCAACGAACCTGAAAACTCCTCTAAACGCCCTTTTCGTCAAAGTTTTCGCGCTGGTAGCCAGCGTCTTCGCTTTCCGTCCAAATTTAGATGTCGCTTTCGCTTTGCTATGCGCTTTCGGCACCGGAGAAGCGACGCGGCGAGTGAGGGTGCTATCAGTGGTAGTACCGCGACTGTGCATGGCATCCAAGAGGGCGAGGGTGATATTTTCTTCAAACGACCTGGGTGAAATCGTATGTTGCCGCGAATCCTCCATCGTTCTAAGGTCCTCTACCTGCACCATAGCGTGACGATCAAGTGAATCAAGTTCGAGAGCAGGGTTAAATAATAGAGGATGGATGAGGTGAAGATTAGACTCGAAGTCCCGTTGAAGGTAGTCGTCCTTGAGTTCGCGTTGGATATGACGGGATGTGTGGATGTTGTGGAGGGAATGTCCAGCTTTTGACTGTTCCAAGAAGATACCATGACTAGGAAAACGACCTGGCTCACTGCGAACATGAGGCATGGATGTGACATAGGAAGGTGCCGAGAGGTCAATCAAGGAGCATGTAGATGGGAGTGGTTGGGGAGGCGAGCCTTCGCTATCATCGCAGTCATCCAGATTCACAGTGAAATCATGATACAAGGGTCAAATCCGGCACGAGGAGCAGGTGGAGAAAGAATCAAGGAACACGTCGNAGGGAAGAGGCTGCGGCGGGGAGTCATACAACATATCTTCATCTTCATCCATAGAATTCACTAGCAGCGCAGAACCACAGCCGCGAGGCACACCAAAAGTCACTGAAACAACACGTGAGGGAAACGGCGCTTCCATGCTGACAGAAGAGTGCATCCCTATGAAGACACCTTCAAGCAACGAGGCGAGTTCGTCCGGAATTGAGGGTAAGTCACAGAGAGAAGTATCAACGGTGGGAGATTCGCCATGTTCTGCGGTGTCACAATCGCCTCCTGCTATAGAATCGCTTCGAGTTGTGGATGGGGAGATGCGTGGAGGAGGGTCGCTCACGTCGGAGTAAGAAAGACCACAGATATGGAAGCTCAAGTCCTCAAAGACGGATGTTGACGGCGGTTGAACTTGAGAGAGGACCACATCGCGTGTAAATATCCCGCTGGGGAACGTCCCATGGCGATTTCCGTCTTCTTCAACGAGAGGAGGGGTACTCGTCTGAGCATTAACTCTACGGGATCCGTGATCTGATGAATGGTCGAGGGAGAAGGTTGGATTTATTCGGCTGTGTTCCATATGATACAAGGGGCGGTTGTGTGATGGTCTAGCTGGAGATTCTGATGAAAAAGGAAATGGTGCAGGTCGGAAGGGTGCGACGCCTCGATCAGATTTGGCAGTTCCCAGGATATGGGAGAGACTGAGACATTGTCTTTGACCGTTTTCAATACGATGGTGTAGAATTCCTAATCGCTCTCCGTAGGCCGGGCGTAGGAGTGATTCGCCGCGAAGAAAGCACTGTAAAGCCCTCAAGCGTTTCCGGGATTCGTCGTAGATATTTTTGACCGATTGACTCCGGGGAGCACCCAGACACCTCAGTAAGCCCTCTTCATTTGAACCCGATAGGATACTGATGTCGTTCGGTGTAAAAGCTGGGAGAGATACGGAGGACTGCATCAACGGGCCAAGTTCGAGGCTACAGACAGGGAATGTGAGGCTCGCGGAGCCATCATCGGTATCATAGATAGAAATGTGGCAGCTATGTGACTTTGATTGATGATATTCGTGCATCCATGCAAAGGCGAGGTTGGATATGAGGTTCTGATGGCGCAAGTGAGTTCTCGTCGACGACCACCGCATTCCAGGGGCCGCATCCACAGTTTCGTCGACATCATGCGAGCGGTCCATCTTTTCCGCAGGCTGCATGGTGACTTGGGAGAAGTTGATTACATGTGGATGCGTCGTTGTGGGCAAGATGAGAGAATGAATCACAATCAAGTGAGGCTTGGTTGCTGGGCGGAGATTGATGCATCAGGTATGCGGCGACGCCGCGGAGATCAAATCCGTGGAGGTATTTCTTAGTTTGGAAAGTGAGTTCATTTCTTTGCCTCGCAACGACAAGTTCACGAGTTACGACCTCACGCTCCCTCACGACGCTCATTTACACATTGGCCGCAGCCGCCACGCCTGAAGCAGGCAACTTCCTCCTCGCCTCATCCCGCCGTTTCTGCCTTTAGGCCATAAATCCAACCCCCCCACACTCTTTTCGTCTTCAAACCAATCCATAAACCATGTTCTCCTTCATCGCACAGTTTTCTTTGACTTGGCTGCTTGTTTTGATCTTGGCTACTGTTGCAAATGCTGGCATCTATGTAAGCTGTGCTTAAAGTCGGGCTTTTGTCGTGAAAACTGACGGGTCTTGGTTGGCCTAGGTTGTTCGACCTTCGGCTGGATCGACATGTCGTGGAGGCCAGGATTGTCAGCTGCAATGGCTGGATGACGGAACAAGCCCTTTGCTTTCTGCAATAGGGTCATGTACCGTCGGTCTCTACTTCGGAAGCCAGGTGAGCCATTTCTTCCCCGCATTCTCGTTTTCTGGTTGGCTGACCGACCGACAGCAACTCGTTCAACCTCTGGGAACAGTGGATGTCTCTGGGAGGCGTTCATTCACTTTTCAAGTAAACCCGCAGGCTGGTCCCAACTCTGATAAATAGTAAGTGCTTCGTGCCCCGATCGTTGCATCCTACTCAACGAAAACGGAAACAGCTATATCGCCCTTGTCTCCGAATCTCTGAAAGTCAATGGAACTTCTGCCACTGCGTGGTCGCCGTTCTTCAGGTATGGCGGCTTTCACAACAAGAACGCGAGCTTTGTTGACACGATATAATAGCTTGACCGACATGCAAGGCTCATTCGAAGCGCCATTGCCTTCTTCAGCTTTCTCCCTGACAACGCCAGCCATTCCGGGCTCTTCCACCGCCGCCTCCACTCTTTCCACCTCAATAGCCGAGTCATCGGCCACTCCCATATCTTCCGCATTTCCAAGCGTACAGTCCTCGTCAAGCGTCACCCCTTCCGCTTCAATCTCATCAATCTCATCTACCATTGCGATACCTTCGTCTTCAGTCACCTCACCTGTATCAATTCCCCCTTCTCAGTCACCTTCGACCTCCACCACCCTCGTTAGCAGCGTTACCTCGCCAGAGCCCACCACTATGAGCATCCCTCCCACGTTCACATCTGTGAACTTGGTCCCAGAAAGCTCCAGATTTGTAACCTCAACCGTTTCCTCCACCGCTGCCGACCAAACAGGATCGCCCGAGTCATCAAATACATCTAACGGGGCTTACTCAGTTGGCCCCAGAGGATCGTCCTCTTTCATCGCACTGGCGACATTGGCTCTTCTGTTCGTCCTTGTATAGGATCTCTCGTCCCTTCTCCGTTTTGTTATGGACTTGTTTTGTTGTTTTTTATTATCTTTATTACATACGTCCTTTTCTCTCGTCTCCGGCGTTACCTTTTTCCTTACTTACCGGTAGAAAGCAAGCTCCTCCACTCCCCATTTGCGTTACATGTCATCGCTTGTATTGAATCAAAGTTGCTTCCAGGTTGATGGTTGAACGTTGAACGCTGAAACTTCCAACCAAAATCAAGCGCCTCATCGCCAACCCCGAAACCCAACTAGTGTGCCCTGGGGAGAAAGAAGCCTGTCCAACTGTGAGGGTGGTCACTACTGAGCTGATTGTTTCAACTCATCGCCTTCTGTTCGCCTTCTAGACACATCACCTGCCTTTCATTTGCTATGCTCGACCCAATGGGCTTCGTGCTTGGTCACAAGTCAGCCGCGCCTTACAGTAAACGACGCTTCTTACTGCAGACTAACTATCTCATCAATTCTTCTGACTCAAGTGCCTTGGGCCACTCCTCGGTTCCAACACCAATTGGCTATTATCGTATGGTCTTCAAATCCCTATATAAACCTTCCCACCACTTGCTGTGGAGAGCACACATCGAATGGTGTCTCTTGTTCCCATGTCCGAGGTTGTCAACACTACCGAATCCTTTAGCGATGACCATACAGGAGTACCACAAAAGCACGTTGACAAGCTCACACCTCCTCCTGGAACGAGCTTCTGGCGACAGTGAGCGGTCCACGAGTTAATTTCCCATTGAAACCAAAGATCCACCTTCTCCATTAGCCAACGTCTTACTGTCTTTGAACAAGAATACATTGGATATCAGCGACTATCCCTGGCTTCCTTCACCTGGCGCATCGACGCGTACATATATGTGATTGACGCTGTCCCTACTGCGAGCTTCGCTGCAGATGGAGGATCGATCTACGTTGTGCTAGTTCACACCGGCTCCGCACAGACTGCGCCCAACCTCGAGGCCTCTGTCGGTTGGCCTTATACTCCTTTGCAATTCAGATTCAGCGTTGAAGTCGTTGGCGGTGAGGGCGCTGCCTTATTGCAGTTGCCACCCTCCAACAGTGGTAGTAACGAAGGAGGTACTTGGAAGTGTAAGGCCCTCATATTCTCCCAGTTATTTACCCAGCCTGACGATATGCTTCCGTTCGTGTTACCAGACACTATAGCATTTTCTAAAGATCTACAAATGTTCAGCAATCACGGGGCACAAACGTACACATTTCCGGCGGAATATTCGGATGACATCAGTTTCCTCGAAGGGGAGCAAACTGGGGACATTGACGGGCCTCATTCGGTCCGCTGGAGCTCCATTCTATCGGAGTACTACGTATGTACCCTTCCGCGCCTTCTTCGCATGTTACGAGATTCGTAATGTAACTGTAACTTTCGACATACAGGACGATATTTACAAGAGCAAATCCTTCCCTTTTGGTTCTGTGTCCGTCTTCCAATTTGACTCCCTCAAAAGCTACGATTTGGGTGAATATTTCCTTGCAGAAATCTCTTCTTGGTTCACTGATCAGTCGCTCAATATCCAATCGGCCATTAGTTTGCACAATCAATGCCAATGAAACAGGCTCGGTGCGTCTCGTCGTGATCTCTGAGTCGTTTCATTCATTGATCTGGTTTCAATTGGTAGGGGAATAAAGAATTGGTCCATACTACTAAAATTACCCTTGACTGTGAATTCACCGCGCCCGACTCCTAGCCTCACGTTTGAGAAGAAAATGTGGGCGTCGCCTCTCCTGCCTCAACCGTTAAACGGCTATTCTAAGATTGGACTGTGGGGACTCGCAACGAAATATGATGCAGAATGAACGAATAAGAGTTATAGGTATATCGAAAGCGTGTAACTACATACCACCTAGCATTGTCCTCCCTTTACATCGATATTCGCCATACCAGGGATATCAGCATCACCGAACACTCTGACTTTATTGTCAGGTATGCCTTGGAACGCCGTGGCAAAACGTTCCGCGGAATTGTCAGCACCCTCAACGCGTCGTATCCAGATGCAAGCGATGAAGTCGGGCCCAAAGGTTCTGAACCTGCAACAAGACATCGCGGTTAGCTTCTACCATAAATATTTAGAATGACGACTCACGCATTGGCATAGGTCTCGGGATCCTTCTGCGTCGAGTCACCAATGGTCAACCACTTCTTCCCTGGGTAGAAACTCTGCACCCTCTGCACCATCTCCGTCTTGTACTCCAGGATACCATCACTCTGTGCAAAGTCAAGAAGGCCAGGTATGTCGATCAGCGTCAAATTCTGAAGGAAAAGTGGGCCACGAGAAGCAGAATACGTTGTCGAAACGAATGATCTGAGGAAGGGGTAGAGTTGGAATGGTGAACCGGAGACGTAGATGAATTGAGGAGGCGACGACGTGGTAAGTGATCTCGACAATGAGGCGTAGAGTTCTGGCATGCCGACAACTGGTTTGGGATCATCGAGAAGCGTAGACTTGACTACTTCAAGTTTATCAAGGGTGTTCGAGATTTTGATCGTATCATCAATGTCTATCACGTATTGGATCAATCTTAGTCTCGGGCATTCATCATGGCAATGAAACAACCATACCAGAGATGACACCAAACCCATCTGGCGCGGAAGGGAATATCGTATTCTGAAACGATCGCGGGCTTGAGATGATTGACCCGGACACTTCGACAGCCCCATTGAACGCTCCACCCTGTTGTGCACAACTACCCAATCGGGCAGTTCCCAAAACCATCCCCAAATCCGGCAGCTTACTCGTCTTGCCTACAGTAGCACCCTGGCCACCAGCAGCCCCAGAGCATCCTCCAACCTTGATATTTACATCCTTCCCTGACTGACCAATAGCAGCGAACAAGCGTAATCGTTCTTCGACCCGTGTGAGCTTGTCGCCTACGTCAAGTTGGAACTTGTCCTTGAGAAGGGATTGCACGCCGGAAAGGAGGGGCGCGATGCTGACTTGGCGGAGAGAAACGAATGCTTGTACGCTAGCGATGAGGTTGTTCGAGTTTGAAGGATCGACAAAGGCGGGTGCGTCAAAGAGCAGAACATCGTCCAAGAGACCTATGGACGGGAATATCGCTCGCGCCTCAGGTTGAGTGGGAAGAGCTAGCGCAGGGAGCGATACAGAGAGGAAGAGTAATGACAGGGAGGTGATAGAATGCATGTTGAAGAGATGCCTGTAATTGTTGGGCTATATGGAATCCCTGCGGCGCTCGGTCAACCCGGGGTGGCCGATTCTAGGGAAAGCCAAACCCCAACCTTAACTCACCAGTTAAGTAGTCCTACGCCTTGATGAGGGAGATCACGTTCGTTCGATGCCGGTTCTTCGAAACCTCGTCACCTGGACGAAACACCACGCGAAAGGAGGGCAAAAAAGAAGAGTGTAAGGGAAAAGCCACGAACCACGGCACGGCCGTTCGATCTTGGAAAGAGCAAGAACAAAAGAGGGAATCCAAGGCTTCTGAGCCATGCAGGATTTTATGCACGGTGATGATGGGCTTCTGAGAATGAATTGATGATGGGCGAGAGGTCGAGCAACCGACCGCAAGGGGTTTCAAGTTGACCGTATGGCCGATAGATGCTTGGCCATTGCGACCCCAACCGAATGCTGTTGTGTGGCCATCAAAATATGGGCAACATGGCTTGCTCGCCCACGTCGGACCCTAGCGAGCGAGAGAGAAAGATTCCGGGGAGCATGGTATGTTTGAAGTAGTTGTTACCGAAAATGATGGTGATCCTTCGACGCACGCGACTCTGAACCAAACAGCCACATCAACACGATCGGGTGGTGGGGGGATCTTGCTTTCCTCAAACAAATGATTATATGGCTCTGAAAATACACAATGACGGGTAAATAACACAACATAGAAGGTAGAATAAAAGAAGGACGAGGGTGAGAGACTATAGCGCAGTCCCCCGCTCAAAGCTGGCGCGAATCTCGGAGGTATACTTGTCGTAATACCTTGCAATCTATACCAGCCACAGTCAGACTCTCGGAGCGCCCGAGGTAAAAGGGAGATACGACGAACCTTCTTGTTGAATACCCTGTTGTGCTCGTTGATGTATGTGATGTCGCCCTCGTCCTCGTTGTTCCGTTTCCGAGAGAACTTGCTCTTCTTGTCCATACTAGAAGGAAACGTAAATCAATACGTCTGCAGTAGCCATGAAGGTGAGGCTAACGCACTCTTTGTTGAGCTTGCTGACAACACGGTCAATGGCATCCTCGGACGGCTTACTGTCGCCGTAAATGAGAGTATTGGCGTCACGGTAGAGGTTCTCAGCAGCAAGTTGTTGTTGTTGTGATGTGGGTACAAGTGAGGAACCTTGTGATGGGTCGAATCCGGTGAGGAGGTTGCTTCCTGGAGCGAGTCCCATTGCAACAGCCTTCTGCTTGTTGTAGGCCTCTAGGTCAGGCTTGAGGTGATCCAAGTCTTTCTTATACCGTCTTCGAGCAGCATGTGCATCATCTGTGCAAATGTTAGATAGAAAAATAGTTGAGAAAGCCAAGGGACTCACCATGGAACTCAAAATCAGCCCGTCGTTTCTTTCTCGCCAGCTTCTTCTCCCACTCATCGTTCTCTTCAATTGTGTATTCCCAATTCTTAGCTCGTTCAACATCTTCGCCCCGTTCCTCTGCATCCGCTTTCAAACGTAACGTCTCAGCAAGTTTGCGTTGTCTTTCCAGACGAGCCGCCTCGCGAGCAGAAACCTTTTGTTTCGCGGATTCTTCCACCAGTGACTGCCTGTTCGCTTTGGAGGATGCATGCTATTCCGTGAGTCAGGTAGAAGAAACAACGAAATTGAATGGAACGCTGCTTACCATCTTCTTCCGTAGCTCTTCCAGTTTCGCCTTCCGTTCCTCCATGGTTATCGTCACTTTCTCCTCTTTTGATGTGGATGCCTCGTCCTCCTTGGCTTCCTCCACGGTCTCAGCTACCGATTCCTCAGCAGGAGGTTCCATGGCGACATCCGTCTCGACCACTGTCTCAGTCACAGCGGCTGGTTCGACTGGGGGCGGAGGTGGCGGCGCTTCTTGGGTAATTTCAGGTATCACCTCAACTTCGGCTGGTTCAACTTCTTTGGCCGCCTTGGCCGACTTTTTCGAGCGCTTCGAGGTTCGTGGAGGCATGGGGAAGGTCGTGACAGTGGTAAGCCGGATGCAGGCAGAGGCAGTGTCGTGATTGGTGTTCAACTTGTTGATCAACGAACTCTTGACCAGCCATATCGCACAAACAAATATCAACAAGACCCCTCCCCTGTATAAAGGCAATGTCCTCGACCTTGGTTTACCCCCATCAACACATACATCTTCGACCAGTGAAAGTCAATGCACCTGCTTTTCCCACTCATCAGCTCGCCTCAATAGAACGGTTCTGTCTCCGTTTGCACCCGTGAAGATGATGGGCACGCCAGCGCCCGTGGTTTCGCCTCCATCTGGGATAGCTTCAAGCGCTATCTTTGTCCGGTTTACCGGGCAGCGGGGAGGAACAGGACTTCAAGAAGTTCTGGACGAGTTGATTTTATTTTGGTTGAAGTAAGGACCTTGGCGGAGATCTGGAGGGTTGGATGTGTTGACTGTAGACATACGGCGGGGCCTAGGTTGGATGACTTCTGGAACAGGCTCGGATACCTAGGGCGTCCTAGCACGTTACAAGAACCAAGAAGCTGAGATCTAGTCACCCCGTCGTTCCCGTTTTACATACAAGTTTGTTTCTGTATCTTCGAAGCTCAGGGGTATTATAGGGTGGACCGTGAGAACTACATTTTTGTTACTTCCAAGTATGCGCAACATGTTTTTCGGCGTTGAACCACACACTAGTCTCGAAGCTGGACCAATGAGCGGATCTAAAGAATGCTAACATCATACTTGAGCTGGCCTCGTCCTAACGATACTGGACTCGGCTACTTGCACGTTTTTTCGAGTGAACAGTGAGTGCAAAGTTCGAACAACTCTTGGCTGACCGCGACTTGTTCTATCCTCGTCTGTCTAGCTTATCTAATGCCGTTTCCGGGAGGCTTGGAAACGGTATAAATTCTCCAAATTTCTTCCCTCGCGCTCTTTCCTCCTCCCTTTACGACCACAACCTTCGACGCTCCCCCGACACCGCGACACCGGACGGCGACCATCTATTCTACTCTCTCAATCATGGCCCCAATTACCAATAAGTCTTCAAAGTCCTCGAATAAAAAACAAAAACATCCGAAGCGATCATCTCACGACATCGACAAGTCGAAGCAGCAAACTGCCAAACGCGCACAATGTCAAAAATCCCGATGCGATCCAAACTCGCTGCCTCCTCTATTCAGAAGATACATCCAAGCAGAGTCTACTACCTTCACCCCGTTCGTACATAATCCGCGATTCGCCTCATCATCTGTCGCTCTGGAGGCAGCCCTCGATTTCCGAGAGAACGATGTCCTAGAGCACGGTGGCGACAGCGTCCACAATGTCTCCGCGGCCAAGGTCTTATACGATCACTTCTTCGTCAATCCGGTATCTGAGGAGGAGGAGGTCGAGGTGGCTTATGACATCCAGAAGCGCTATGCTGCGTTTGAAGTTCGTATATGCGCATTGTTTCCCACTTGGCATGAACTAACAGTGATCATCTCTCAGTACTCTGTCATTTTATATACCCAGAACTCGATTATTGGGACGATACAATGCAAGATGGACGGTGACCCTCTCCCCGAATCGGGCGACGACTTAAAGCTCTATGCGAATGATTTTGAAGCGCATACGTGCTACATCAAGAAGACTTATGTTGAGGAACGACTCCTCGACTTCTACAAAGGACTAATAATCCCATCCATGCCGTCCGTCAAGGCCTCGTTCGACGAGGTATACGCTACTCAACCCAACTCGAATTCGTCTCTCGGTCGCATTCATACCTTTCGCACTAGGAACTACGCCAAAGTCAACCCAGCACATGAAGAAGCCCTGATGTGTTTCCTCGAAGACAACGATAATCAACCCATCCGTGACAGTTTACTTGGCCTCACTACGCCGGAACAGCAAAATCTTCCCATCAAATTTGACAAGAGGCATCGGGTCATCGACGACTGTCGACCGTTGGATTTTCTTGGATATCTATTGTGGAAGGAGGCCTTGGGCTTTCAAGCCGAGCTCCTGTACACTTGGCACCATGCTCATCAGGCTGGAGGCGCTAAGTATCGTTCAGTACGTCCCTACCACTTCTGATTCGACAAGTAAGCGCTGACCAACTACTGAAGCAACTCTGCTGGCTCGCAGCTTCTAAAGGAGCGGTAACATTCCTTTCGACCTTAGCGGGCTTCAAAGATGGACACGAAGATGAAAATACCGATCGTTTGCCTTCTCGTTTTTATGTCGCTATCGGTAAACTTTGGAAGAGTGACAAAGCAAAGCTTGAGGCGATCCTAGAGTTCGTTGCGCTCCAGACGCTCCTCTATTCTGCCCAGGTCCTCTTTGACCACGGTGTGAGGTACGTCTGTGGATCACATTCAATCCCTGTGTCCCCGTTTAAAATAATAATCCCAACTTCAGCCTCCCCTTCTACAATCCCAAAAAGCGAGTCCACGCCTGAGACAAGCGTATGGAACATTACCAACCAACCTACGTATCACTGTCTTTTCTTATTTTACCTTGCCTGAAACACACGCTAGCGATTGTTGTACATACTATTCTCCTCTCATTAATGCCGAACGATTGTAATTTACAAGTACTCTACATATACACAATTTCCTGGAGCGAGAGTTGATGTGTAGGAATGAAAGGACGAGACTACGCGCTATAGCGTTTGCGATTTCCCTTCTTTGAGGATATCATATCCTTCAATATTTTGCGCTTGTGAGCGTCGCGGACGTGCTGATGGGTGACCGCGGGTTTTGTTGATTGTGTTTTCTTGTTCTGCTTGGCTTGCTGCGGCTGCGATGGCCTGGTGAACAGAAATCAGAAGGATGATCGAATTCCAGGTGAACACGCCGCCTACCTTTCAAAATGTTGCTCTCCTTGGATGTAAAGAATGGCGATGTGGACCAGAGGTAGAAGGATTCTGTATAAGGTGGTTGACGCTTCTTGAGAGTAGAGCCGGTCCAGAAGAAGAAGGAACTTGAGCCAGGCGGCCTCGACGATCTTCGAGTGTTCAGCTGAAAAGAGGTGACTTTTGGGCGGGCTCGGGAGGACATCTTCAGGGAGGAGGTAAAGGGGACGACATATGGCCGCCTTGACGGCCGTCGAGGAGAAGGCGTCTTGGAACATCTATCTCGTCGCCAGTCAGATGAGCGAAGCGCCTTTGAGTAAGACCAGCGAGATCATACCTTGAGTGAGTCCTTATCCAACGACGTTGACTGAGCTGGACAAAGGGCCGTAAGCGTCCTTTCTAGACCGTCGTGATTGATTTGGTGTGCCCGCGTAAGGTCTTGCTCAGAGAACGGAGTAGATATGCTGTCAACCCTAGACGCCTGATCAAGGCAGCGGTCAATAACCTGCGATAGATAATGTGACCTACCGCTCGAGATAGCAAAGATGACGGCCTTCAAAAGTTGATTGAACTTAGGTGGGGCCATAACGATTAGTTCTTGGTAAGCGGAGGGACGGATGGATAGCTACGTGGCCCGTGGGGAGAGTAATTAGCTAGATGAACGAGGCGGCGAGGACGTACGGCGGTTTCAGCAAGCCTTCGCGGTTGGAGATGACGATGGTTGAGAGTGAAGAGAGACTGCGTCTTTGGTTCTTTTTATACTGGGGAGCCATCCAGTACCGGCGGAGGGCGGATAATGCAAGCATCATCCTGAGGCGTGACTACTGCTTAGATAACCTGAGAGTGCCGATTCTCGAAGGCTGAGGATGAGGACGCCAATTCAGCCATCAAAGGATATTCGTGACTGAGACAATATGAATGCTTTGAGGTTACGGAGAAGTGAGAGCACTTGGAATCATCAAGAGCCAGTCGACCAGTCCAGTCGTAGAAGTTAGAGCTCAGAGCTGTGTGCCAGTTTTAAAACCGCCATGAACTGGCAAGTAGTCGCTGGTAGCCTAGAAAGGTCGGAGTAGAATTATTATTGGTTCCATGAGCTGCAAGCAACACGCAGGAGACGTTCGCAAGCTATACTTTTTATCTCTCGCATACACTATGAGAGAATATGCCTGTTGTTGTGTCATAAGTATTGAAATGATTCAACGTATAGAGAGCATTGGGACTCTGGGAGCGGCCACGCCAAGCGTACTTAAAGTTTGAGCCGCTTGAGTCGCAACCGTCAATTGAAAGCGTGGGATTCAGCGTTCCCACGATCAGTAGCTTGACGCAGGTATGTCTGTGCCTGACCCTGAGCCCCGTCTTCCCCATCTTCCCCATCTTTCCCCGCTTCCAGATTGCCTCCAGACATGTGCATGAACCCTATGATATCTCACACTATGTCAGCGCTTCAGCAACTCGTCTTAACTATCTACCATGTCCTCCGAACCTGTTGACCTATGGAAGGAGCCCGACACAATCGACATTGGCAAAGGAATGACGATGGTTCGTTGCAAATACTTCCAAGTTCGCTCTCCCAACTGAAACGATCGTAGACTTTCCTTCGCAACTCAGAGTATTTGACGAGGATCGTGTTCACAGCAGATCACGAAGGTCTCTCTGTACCCATGCACTATCACGAACTGCACGATGAGGGCTTCCGTGTCGTCAAAGGTCGTGTTCAGTACACGCTTGGGGAGGCAGGTGCGAAGTTCAAGGCATTTTCCCTCCTCCGTGCGACCACGCGTTGGTATGGTCCAGAAGACGGGGAAATCAACATCCCCAAAGGGACCGCACACGCCCTCTTCATCCCTCCTGGCGAAGAAGTGATCATTGAAGAGAAGACAGACCCGATGGTGAGTTCTTTGTGTCGTTTATCGTCATTCCTGGCCCATCTCATGAGTCTGTGAAATAGGACGAAGAGAAGGAGGTCTTCTTCAGAAACGTATTTGGCATTGGGGGTTTGAATGCCAATCCCTTTGCTGTAATGCAGATATTTTACTTCGGGGATGGATATCCTGTCCTCCCTGGTGGACCACGCTTCCTTGAGAAAGGAGTGAGTCATCTCGTGGTCCCCTTCTCTCCCACTTGACTCATCAAACTACACCTAGCTCGTGACATTACTTGGTCGTTATATCGCTCCGCTGCTGGGTCACAAGCCTCTCTTTGATATCAACAACCTCAAGAAACATCAATGAGGAAGCCTTTCCTTTTCCGGGTTCTGATTTGGTTTCTCCATCCAGATGGCTGGATTGTACCTTTACCTGTTTCCTTTGTCCAATGGGATGTATGTGTTTTGATCATCACGTCGCCTAATATTGTCATGAAACAATGTTGTGGTTACATACGGTTTCATTATCGCGCTATCGACCGAGCCCAGTTGTATATTTAGCCTGGTGCAACTCCCATGCATCACATACTTTACATGCACGATGCCCTCTCTCAAGCCAGTTGATTTGAGGAATGAGCCTGACACCGTCACTCTCGCGGAGGGTATCGAAATGGTGTGTTGCATGCAGCCATTCTTTAGCATCTATAACTCATATCTTCCCTCCAGACCTTCCTTCGTGACTCTGATTTCCTCACAAGGGTTGTATCCAGCCCAGACCACCCCGGGATAGAGGTCCCTCTACATTACCATGAGACTCATGACGAAGTATTCCGAGTTATTCAAGGTCGAGTTCGATATACCATAGGCGTGCCTGGTGCGAAGTTCAGGGCAATTTCCTTCTTGAAAGCAACAACCCGGTGGTATACGCCTGATGATGGGGAAATCTTTATCCCAAAGGGCACCGCTCATTCCGTTTATGTTCCTCCTGGACAAGTGTCGATTGTTGAGGAGAATGCTCTCCCGATGGTCAGTCAGATGAGCTTATGCTCTTATACCGCTTTGCAATAATTGGTCTGAAGCTCATGTTTGCGTTCTATTCAGGATGATGGGAAGGAAGTGTTCTTCAGGAATCTGTGCCACATCGGCTTGATGGGAAGCGCCCCCGCCGTGATGCAAGCATTTTATTATGGCGATTGCTACCCCGTGCTTCCTGGAGGGATTCGTATCCTTGAGAAAGCGGTGAGTCGTACGAACATGCCTGATGGTCTAAGTTTAGTTCTAATTAACGCTACGCTTGCAGTTCACCGCTTTTTTGGGCCGATACATCGCCGGAATTCTAGGTTACAAACTTAGATATGATCTCCAAAATGTGAAGAAACGCCTCTGATTTGAGTTTAGCCAGGCGTTGTCACTGCATGTGCTGTAATATATAGATAGCATAAGATTGTATTCTTTTTGAACGATTTTGGGCCATATATACGAGAGTCGAGAGCAAGGAGGAAGATAAGTATACCACAGACGGCGAATTATGCTTGCAGGTGACGCAAAGGGGAACGGCGTAAATGGGACGCGTCGCGACGCGTTGAGTTTAGGGCCGGCTCCGAGAGTTGAGGGGCCACTTCGTGTTTACCCACTCTTCCTTTCGATGCCATATTGTTACCTTCTTTGCACGCTCACTAATGGCAACATCATCAAACAAACTCGATGATCCCAGTCAAGTACGAATCCTCGCCCGTTCTCCGTTGACAGCCCCGTTGATTTCCACAGAAAGTCATTTGTATCCCGTTCGATGACACAGGCAAGTTGCAACTTCGTACTTGCAGAGCGATGGGCTTGAAAGTGCTGTAGGAGCTGAGGAGGAGGAAGAGGAACCTGTTTCGTTCTTCGAAGATCGTGACCTTCCAGAGGGTCTTCAGTTGCGACTGGACGCGTACCAAGCGGCGTGGTCCAAGTGTCTCACCCAGATCCAGGTGTGTTTGATTTAGTCGGCATGGATAACGACCGCCAACTCATCTCGTGTAGAAAATAGCAGAGTCGCTCAGATTGCCGGTGGTTTCCAAGGTTGTCGAGAGCGTAAAGAATGCACACACCGATACTCTCCCTGGTCTTCCTTACGAAGAGCTGCCTATGGTTTGCATATCAGGTGCGATTCGTATCTTCAGCTCGAGCCTCGTTGTTGATAATCATACTTAGATCCTTCGGGCCAATCCGACACCCTTAGAGAAATTACCGAGAGGTTGTCTGGAAATTCCAACACAGATGACTTGTTTGAAGACGATGGACCACTGACTCTTATCACGCACTTGCACCCTTCCGCTAGCTTGAACTTGACTGCTGCAATGAGAGAGATGATTGGTGGGTTTGTGACAAATTCCGCGCTGAGTGGTATGCTGCTTTTTGCCATTTGCTTGTCTAGTCGGTTGACCTGCTACCCAGCTCCGACCAGGCGCAAGGCCTCCTCATCAGCCAATTATAGCTTTGAGTATCTCCATGCGTGGTATCAAGCTCTCAAGGATACCCAAAGTAAGTCTCGTTGAATAGATACACACTCCCGTCCTGATTTAATCCAGGCCAGCCAAGCCATCTTGTTGTCTTCCTCCACGACCTTGAACAATTTGACTCCACTGTTCTCCAAGATATTTTCCACATCTGCAGGTACGCTTACCCCTTCGAATCCATTTCCCTCAGTCTTCTCAATTGCGATGTTTAGCCGCCATGTACCTCGGCTTCCGCTAGTATTTCTGGCAACGTTGACATCCCCACCGTCAACTCACTTCATCCAGAATACGTATCCCCGGGAAACACTCCGTCGTCTACGTCTAACTCACGCTACTCTACCTCACGGACTCCCAGCTCTGGAGCAGATCATTGTCAAGGTATGATCTGTCGGCCCAGTAGGTTCGCCGTGACTAACATGTAAAAAGACTTTCTTCGACGTCGACTTCCGTCCTGATGTCCTCATTGGACCAGCCGTCCTTGACTTTCTATATGATCACTTCCGACGATACAACTCTGGAATAGACACTGTCCAGAGTATAATACAGGTACGTTCTGTCCTCGCCGGTATCCAATCGTGCTCGCTCATCACCTCTTTCAATAGTTAGCCTATATGAAACATTTTCTCGATCCGTTGGCCGTACTGGTCAGCGACGCCTTTTATCCTGACAGCTCTGATTTTTCGGCGACCAAGCACCTGTTGGTTCAACCATCGTCGTTCGCGTTCCTGGAGTCTCTTCTGGTTCGTGTACATGCACCCGCAGACTCAGCACCCAATGCCGAGGACTCTTGGCAACATGAAACTATTGATACCTTGCTAGAGGCGCTTGATCGGGAACGAACGTCTTTTGAAAACCACGTCGATTTACTACGAACATGGGTTAATATCCTTGTCATAGTTCGTGACTTCCTCGTTCAAGAGGGCAGTAGCAATGTTACTGGGAAGCAGCAGAAATGTATCCCCGAGATTTTGTCACTCGTCTTGAAAGGAGACGTCGACACCGAGATCCAATATTTCTGCAAATCGATTCAGTGCGTCGTAATCTTTGAATGCATCACATATTTGTTCATCTCTTGTCAGGAAATTGACGACTGAACAAGTCCACAATTTACTCAAGCTTTTAGATGCCTTCCTCGTTGCGCTGCCCACCGAGGACCGTGACGATATCCTAGATGCTCGTCATCAGTGCGCTTCACTGATTTCGAGGTTTACGGATGATGATGCTGCCGAAGAAGCCACCCAGATACAGGAAAGCACCTCACGATGGTTGCGCCAACAGTGGTCGTATGTGACAAGCTTTTAACTTTGACACCAGGCCCTAATTCCCTTTAGTCAGTATCTTGTTCCACCCGAAGAGTCAAGTAAGCTCTGGGATATCTGGTACACTGGGTACTCCCCTTTCCCTTCCGAGGTGCGTCCTAGCCACAAGACCCACACTCGACGTGTCTGAGCAGATATCGTTAGGTACTCAATCCTGCTACACGACCCTCCCTCTTATCGGGTTTACTCCAACCGTGGTCTTATCTACAACCTGATGAAAGCTCAGCTGCCGACTATACCTTGTGGCAGCTTCCAGACACCAGCATACTCTTTCGGCGCTACCTTGACAGCGGGAAGATGTTGAACGTGTACGACTGGTTTGAATCCTTTGTTCTGGTTCTTGAAACGCAGCGGAACGAACTCGGCAAACTCAAGAAGCGGACACAAGCCGCCAAAGGGGGCTCTCCACGTAAGAAGGCTCGAAACCCGCCGAAGAAGAAAGGCAAAGAAGTGGCTGTTGTCAATGATGATGGTTTGGAGGAAGAGTATGATGAGGAGAAATGGAAGATGGAGGTACAAGCACGGTTTATTCGTGCATTGCAAGAGTTGGATTACCTTGGATTCATCAAACACACCCAGCGAAAGCAAGACCACGTCTTGCGCACTGTTTTTGACGTCGCTAGTTAGAGGGGTGAGATTGTGGCTGGTGTATTTTTAGCTGTGGTACCCCAGGTAAGCACTCCTCGTCTCCTTATGTTTCGCTACGCTCATCGATTCCTCTATCAAGTGCTCATCGGTGTTCGGTTCGCATGTTCTTTAGCCAAATGTATTGATCGCGCCAATTTCTTATTGCACGTGTCGGATCACACCCGTGCTTTGGTATCCAATAATAGGCTGCTCTCTGAGCTTCTGACCTCGGTGACCTCACCGTATCCTTCTCACACAGGTGTTTCCGGCGATACAGTGATACTTGCAGTGGTGCTTTGTCCCACACCCATCCTTCGATTGACTCCTTTTATCATGGACTCTTGAGTTTATTATGTACATCCTAGTCAACAACCATTCCTCAGACTCGGTCGTCTCCCTGAAAGACATGTCTCATTCTGATAAAGACGCATCTCCAGAGTCCCTGACGGAAGTCGAAGCCAACGAGGAGGGAACGTACCATCAAGTTCAGATTGGTCCCAAGACGAAGCGGAAACATTTTTTNCTCCCCTTTGGACCCAGATTTCGCGGATGCTGTTCATCGTGACGCTCTTGCCGTCAAGTTCACAGAGCTGGACGAGGTGGGGTCCTACTTCTCGCATGTGGTTCATCTTGCGCTAATCCCGCTTCGCTAGAAAGCCGTCAAGCGCAAGATCGATAACCGTGTCCTCCCTTTGGTCATTTGCAGGTCTGTTTCGTACCCATTTTGTCTGAACGTTTGCAGGGTTGATGACTTTATTTCGCCTAGCTACATATGTAAGTAACCAGCTTCGTATATTCAGTCTGCTTGATTGCGGCTCCCTTGTTAGTCAATCAATTCGGTGGGTATTTACCTCAGCACTCGGGTGTTGCCTTGTACTTGATGCTTTTTTTTCTTCAGATCGTACAAACATGTGAGCCATTCTCAAGTAGTGTACCCTCTGGTTACTCAAGAATTCACGTCTATTAGTGGCAATGCTCATGTCCTGAAACCCTTCAACGAAAACTTCGTAAGCATAACTTGTTGTCCTTCAAAGATATTCCTCAACGTCCCACACTTGAAGGGCATTTCCACCAATGCGAGGTGGACTTTGGCACTCAGCATCTTCTATGTGGGATACTGTGGGTCACCCATTCTATGACTTCGTGTATCACTGGCTCACAAATTTTGATTTCGGATACAGGTCTCCTCGAAATACCAGCGAACAGTGAGCAGCAGTCATCAGACCCCCTACCAGGACCCCCTTAACGATCATCCCCAGTCCTTCAGCGTCACATTGGAGCCAACCGATTGTGAGTTCTAAAAGCCAACAATCGTGCATCAGGCTGATGCTTGACTCAATGTTAGCTTCTTTTTGTCATTATCATTCTGGGGCATCGTTTCGCTTTCATTCACTTACGCCAAAGGGTACACCAGCCTCTTAGTCTTGAGGTGCTCACGTTTGAAGTCCCTACCTGTCGGCTGGCTCACTTAACGGTCTTTCTCAGAGTTCTCCTAGGGATTGGTGAGGCTGGCTACTATGCGGGAATGATCTACTATCTCTCTTTCTGGTAAGGTCCCTTATCATGCTCCTCTTCTGTCTCCTCAGAGACTCCGACATTCCAGGTACAAAAGGTTACATCCACTCTTACTTCGACCGCCTGAAATCTCACCAGTAGCTACAGATCAGAACTCGCTGTCAGAATAAGGTGCCCGAACGTTCCTTCTCAAGGCCAAGATCTGGCGCTTACGTCTTCTATTCAGCCTTTGTATGACAGGGACCCTCCCTGGCGCGATAGGAGTAAGGCATCCAATGTCCCGTTGACGCGCTAATCCTCACTGCCATGCAGGGCCTCCTCGCTTTTGGACTTGCACGAGCGCATACACATGTATTGACTGGGTTTGTCTGTCATTCGTCCTGCTTGCATGCGGCTGGCTGACTGACTTGCCCAGATGGCAATTTTTATTCCTGGTAATTTCTTTCATGCATTTTTGGACCCTTCGTCTAACCCTTTCCATAGATTGAAGCCATCCCAACGTTGATCATGGCAGTGGCAATTCTGCTATTCTTACCTTCATTCCCATTCTCCGCAAGCTTTCTCAGCCCGCGAGAGAAGGCGATCGCCCAAGCGCGTTTAAACAAGGACCATAGGCCGCAATCTCACGGTGGCATGTCCGGATGGCAAGGCTTCAAGGCCATTATCACCGACATAAATGCATGGTTATTCATGCTAATATACGCGAGCTGTTCGTCCATTCCCAATCAATCTTCTTCCGGCATCACTCACGCATCTTTTCAGTCAATGTTGGCGTGGCGACAGTGTCTTACTTCTTGCCCACGGTCAGTACCCTCTCCGTGTTGCTCAACTAATGGAACTCACTTTGCTGCATAGCTTATAAGGGATCTGGGCTTCTCTGATATCAATGCGCAAGGCCTGACAGTCGCGCCGTACGTCGTCGGTTGGTTCATGGTATTCTTCCAAGCCTGGCACAGCGATCGTACGAAAGACCGAGGGTACCACATCATGCTCTCATGCGCTATATCCTTTACTGGCTACGTCATTTTGGCCAATCTGGCTCAGACGAATGTGGGAGCATCATACTTTGCACTATTTCTCGTCGTTGGCGGCAATTACAGCTTGTTCCCACTTGTCATGTGAGCCCTTCTTCAGTCGATCTCTTCCCATACTCATCCTGGAACCAAACCTATAGGAGCTGGGCCGCTAACGCATTTTCACCAACGTCAAAACGTGGCGTCGGCACCGCGTTTATCGTTTCAATATCTAACTGCGTCTCTGTGTAAGCACATCACCGTTCTACAGACGAAGTTACTCTGAGAGCTACGTGACCTATAGGGCATCGCCTCAAGTCTACTTTGATGCTGAAGATCGATTCCGCAAAGGCCATGCCATCTCGGCGGGGTGAGTCCTTGCTTCGAGTCATCCTCATTTGACTCACCCATTCGAACAGGATGCTTGCCCTATCCTTCCTCGCGGCGCTTACATTGAGGACAAGGTTGTCCTGGTTGAACAAGAAGCATGCAGATTACATGGCCTCGCTCACATCTGACGACAAGGAGGCGCAAGAACTCGAAGGCTTCAATGGCACTGAAGAAATCTGGGACACTGACCCGAGGTATCAATACAAGTTGTAAATCGTTGCAGAACTGTCTCTATGATCACGATGAACATGCTCTGTCTGCATGCCTTCTATCTCAAATCACCCCAGTCCCTTGAGCTTCCCATCCCGTTAACCCTGGCAACATGCTAATTCCGAAGCTGAGTCTGCGATGTGCTTCTTTGTTTCCGCGCTGGCGCCACCAATCATTGATCTCGATACGTAAACATCGTATGGCGATCATCAGCTTGGGCCGAGCCTCGATGTTTCGGGTAAACGTTGTGCGAGCGCTATCGTTCCTCAATAAATAGGCATGGTCAGTGCTTCGAAGATTACCTGCTCACCATTCTAACACCCATGATAACGACCGCGCTCCTGTTCGCTCTTTTTATCGCGTTCTCGCTCTGGATACGCAAGCAAGGGCATCGAGACCATCGTCTTCCTCCTGGTCCTCCCACCCAGACCATCTTAGGAAATCTGCTCGCCTTCCCAAAGTCTTTCGCATTCCTTCAGTGAGGATCCCTCCGTACCTCGGTCAAGCCTAACTCTCATTGCGATCGTTCAGACTTAGTCAATGGGCTATCGAGTATGGCGATGTCTATTCCGTGAGCACGAATATCTGTTTCCTTGACTAAGTCTTATCATGACCGTCTTGTATAGTTGAAACTTCTGAACACGACTATGATTGTGCTCACGAGCGGACGTGCCGTCAAAGAAGTTCTAGATAAGCTCGGGCTCCATACCGGAAACCGACCGAAGCCATACGTGTTTTCTATGGCTGAAGGGACATACGTTCCACTTGAGAACATGGGTAATAGCTTGCCTTTCATACAAGGATTACATAGCCTTTCAACTAACCTGATAATAGACAGTCATGTATGGAAGTCGAGCCGCAAGGCTGCTCATTCATTCCTCACCTCCGAGAAGCTAGCGAGTTATTGGCCGATGCAACAAGTGCAGTACTCTCGCTTGATGCATGCCATACTGGGATCTCCCAACGTACGTCGGAGTCGTCCATTTCCAAATAATCACCGTGTCTTGAAATTACCGCTCTAGGCCGTCTGTGATCATCTGAAAGCCGCTTCCGTCCATATCATGTCCAGCCTCGTGTACGGAATCCCCACAGTCGACCTCCAAGGCGAAAGGTGGAGATTGTACTACGAAGGAATTCGGCGAAACTCCGAACTCAGCGACCCATTCGCTCAGCCACCCTCCTTTGTCATCCCCATCTTGAAATACATCCCAACGCGTTTCTTGAAGTGGAAACAGCTCTGCGTCGAGTACAAGGCTATCCGTGCTTCGTTCTTCGATGACTTGAACAAACATTCGGAAGAGAGCTTTCGGAAAGATCTTAACGTTGGTGGATATCTGGAGCAGATAATGCGACATCCTACGCAATGTGATATGTCAATGGACGAACTTAGGTGGGTCAATGCGTTGGTGACTATGCTCTTGCGAAGATCTCAATCTGTTGAGGACAGAGCGTTCGGACGGGTGCTGATGGATGGTGGCATCGAAACTTCTGCAGCGTTCCTGCAATCTTTCGTCCTCGCTCTCACTTGCCATCCTAAGCACCAGAAGAGGGTCCAAGAAGAGGTTGACGCGGTCATTGGAAGCGACAGGCTACCGTCCTTGGACGACTACGAGAGGCTGCCTTATCTAAGGGCATTCGTCAAAGAAGTGGGCCTTTATAACCGTTCAAGTTCTCCTTGCTCAAGCATCTCAACGCTTATTTGGTGTGCAGGTCCACAGATACAGGCCTGTTTTGCCCGCTGCCATTCCGCATGTCGCAACTAAAGATATCAATGTGAGTCAAGTATGCGTACGCCCTCGACTCTTAAATCTTACACACGGATTGCAGTACAATGGCTCCCTTATACCCAAGGATGCAATCATCATCCTCAACACATGTGAGTGTATCGCCGCCGATTTACGCTTAAATGCTTGCTCATAAAGGTTCCGAATGTGCAGGGGGGATATTCCATGACCCTGGTGAATAAAGTTACCTCCCCGTTCATCTACTCAGACTCGTCTCATCTCACGTACGTCATCATATTCTAGAGCTCTACGATGAACCTGAAGTCTTCAATCCCGAGCGATACCTACACCATGAACTTGGTGTGAAACCGAGTGCGAATGTCGATGGTCTGCGAGACTCCCTCCCCTTCGGTGCCGGACGAGTAAGTTTTGGTGAATCTGCACAGATTCACCTGCTAATGCGTTTTAGCGCATCTGTCCTGGTGCGGAAATGGCTACGCGAAATATCGTAAGTACTTCACCCATCGTCCGTCTTCGGAAATCTGTACTCAGCCCACTCTTTCTTTCAATCGAAAGGCCATGACAACCATGAACCTTGTCTGGGGATTCACCTTTGCCGACAAGGAAGGCAACTGCTCTATGGATATACAAGACTACCACGTCAGTAGTTTCCTGTAACAGCTCTACATCTACTACCGCTAACTCGAGTTACCACAGAATGGAGCTGAAATCGTTCCGAAGGCCTTTCATTGTGATGTCAACGTTCGCAGTGCTAATCATGCTCGTCTTATTGAGGCATCTTTTGCGCATGCTTCTAGTGCATAGTAACTTGCACAGCCCGTAGATTCGTCCTTCAATAACACCACACATAGTATCACTCCTAACTATTACTTCTGTCTCCTGTGTCACGCTTAACTTCCCACGTTTCTGCTCGTCCAGGGACCCTCTCCGTCGATTTCCAGTGTCCGCCTTTTCTACTCATTGCAACCATCATCCATGGCTCGCGTCCACCGCATCCGACCTTGTAATGACAAAAGCTGATTTGAAGTACTTAAGTACTTGGGTCATTCTATGAACTCGGCCTCCAGCTTCCTCGCTCAACTTTGCTTCAATGAATATCAAGTGAACATTTAGAACCCAGCATTGGAGATCCCAAGAAATATCGGGATACATTCGAGTCGAGGAGAAGACTGATTCGCCCTTAAAAACTACGGGTGCTGCTTCAGAACGCCGAAAGTTGTGTCCTGCCAACCGCGGACGTGCTTGTCTCAATTCACCAGCTCTACTTCTACGATGTTCATATCATTTTTCCGACACGTTTGCATCGAAGCACAATGACGAACTTTCACCCTTGGTCGCAGTCTATGGCTTTTGGGAAGAAGGATCCGTTCCAACTCGCGCAAAGCACCCTGTACCGGGACCAGTACATTGTGAAATTAGCCGTCTCCGAACTTGCAATGCGAAGGAAGCTAGCAAACACTTGACCCGTTCACAGACACCGTGAGTCTAGTTGTTACCCCTCTCACCATCTCATAACCTAGCTCTAGATTCTCGTTTTCTCGGGATGGGACTTTGATCTAGAAGAACGCGAACTTTGGGATGGATATATGCGCCGCACTGCGAGTCATTGAGTCGTTTGCGAAATGCTCAGATCGTTGCCGTCGGACTATGTTATCTTCATTTTCTACTTTCTTGCGATCTTTAGGCTTACGGTGGTGGTAATACTGCTGCCCGGTGCCCCCAGTGAGATGGTCTACGTCCTTATGTCACTGTGACCATGGCCTTGTTGCCTTTCGACTACGCGAAGTTCCGTAGCTTTCGCACTCCTACACGCTTTCGCGCACACGCGGGTCCCGTATCGACTGAACGAAGCATCGTAAGCCCTCCTTGATGCTCTCGCGATTGCCCACTAACCAATGGGTGTACTTGCTTTAGTCACAATTCTAGAAGTACCCTGAACCGCAGAGGTCACCAGCCTGGTCATGTACTCAAGGTGCTGAGAATCAGAAAGCTCCACAGGCCCTTCTGGCACACGTTCCTCGCTGCTCACCATGCCCTGCGCGTCTTTCGCGATAGAGCTTGAGAGGATTCGGCGATAACGAAGACCCTAAATGGAAGCGATAACTCCAGTGGTTTAATTACCTGGATTGGGGCTCCGTTGTGAACGTGCGCGGCTTTTTTTTTCAACTACGCGGTTGTCGACGTCGGTCTTTGCTCCCCGCATCGGTTCGAGTTGTCCGATACGACGACCAACCCCAGATCGCTTGGTGGTTGGACCATTCCCGTAAGTACAGCCGATTCGGCGCTTGGACTGAGTCTTTGCCCGGACTAATAAGTGGGCCTAGTTTTCATCGGTAACGAGTCACAAACGTTCTGCTAGCCAAGATGGCAAGTTGGATGTAAGTTGGAGTGAGTTACCTTTCCTGGGGATCGCTTTGTATAAGCTATGGACCACCTCATGGCTTTGTGTGGTTCTGGGACCACCGTGGTATCTTTCCACCCCATTTCCTCGCCCGTGCCTCTCTTTTCATCGCAATCTTATGCTTATATTAGCTACCCCCACAGTTACAGTGCCTTTATTCTTGGCCAAGAAGAGCTATCGTGTGCCTTTTCGTTGAACGTTCGCCATTTGGCGGTACAAGGGCCTAATTACTCCCTAGTTTATCCCACTCTCATCATCAAGGACCCAACTCCGGCTTTTATCCAGGCTAATACGCGGCACACGAACCATTTGCTTACCATCCTCGAACGTGCGTCGTCTTAGTGCACGAATCTAGACGCTCGTGATTAGCGCCGGCAACTTAACTGCACACGACCTCGCATTCGCGACGCTGATTGGCTCGCCGTCGTTTGGTGGATCATTGTCACGGCAGTGTTGCACGTTCCTCGTCCTGGCACACGAGCAAATTCCTGATGCACGGTCATCACTCAGGACGATCCATTTTCAAGTCCAACGACACACATTCCTTATCGCCACCAACCACCTATATTAATGTCACCATTAGGGTCCTCCTCCCAGTACACCTCTCTTTCTTTTACCCCGACCACCATGCTGAGCAGCACCGTCCTCCCCGCCGCCTACACTGGGAGCGCTAACCCCAGTCGCCGAGCCAAAGACATGTCTTCTCAGCAGCTCGACGCTCTCATGTCCGACTCTGAATCTGACGCTGGCCAGGATTCTGACCGTGACTCTGACTTTCACCCTGGTATCGATGTCTCTGTGCCCAAGGTACCCTCGCGCTCAAGAGGTGCCAGCATCAACCAGTCATCAGGTGCTATGCCGACTACCTCTACCCACTCGCATGCGGGTGCTGTTCCCATTCTCCAGACTAATACCCAGCAAGATAACGTACCGGTTCGTCGTGATCTTATGTCTGCCACGTAGACTGTCACTTACGATGTGTCGCTCAGCCTCCGTCCCGACGAGGGCGTAAACCTAGCGGGTTGTCACGAAGTGCTCGTGAAGCTCAGAGGAAGTTGAATCACTCCATCATCGAGAAAGCTCGTCGGACCAAAATCAATGAGGCGCTTGCTACGCTTCGCGAGATGGTGCCGTCGGATTATGGACGCACACGTGACGAAGAAGACGACGACGAAGGGGCGGACGGATACGGAAAGAAGACTGGGAAGAAAGGCAAGAAAGAGGAGAAGGAGAAGGAATTCAAACTCGAAATTCTCGTTAGGACGGTGTCTTTCATGAAGGACTTGCTCGAGAAAGTCCGTACACTTGAAGCCCAACAAGCAGAAGTCGTACCAAGCTCTCGCGCTCTGGACATTGCGGAAGGCAAAAAGCGGAAGTACCAATACGAGGAAGACTCCGAGCACGAGACATCTGATGTCTACGATGGGAGGCGGCAACACAAGAGACATCGAGGTGATGCTCACGAACGCCGCCCCCGAAGCAGCATCAGCGAACTCTTGTCCGCTCCTTCAGTGGGATCTTCTGCGATTCACGAAATTTCTGAGCAACCCAGTCGTGCCATTGCTGCCTCCCGCCTACCTTCCATTTCGTCTTGGCTCAATACCGTCACCACCGCTCCCTTGGATTCTCCAGTCGTGATGGCCACCTCTCCTTCCTTTCGCGCTACTCCAGACTCATACATCGATCCCCAACTGCGTTCGTCTGGCAGGAACACCAAACCTCCCGAGTCTGCAGTAAGACATCATTCCATGACGCCTACTGAACATCACAGTTCGTACCTACCATCACCACCCCCATCGACTCGGATCCCTCCCATGACGCACGGTGCAATGGGGCCAAGCGATTTGCCCTCGACACTCCACCTCGGTGAAGCTTACAATGTCGGTGAGTTGGGGCAACCAAGTCCCACCCACCGGGTTTGGGCTCATCGCCTATTCTCATAGATCCCTCATCACCTTCTGCGAAGGATGTTCGGTCTTCAATGGGAAGTCGTGCTGGTGGCCCTCGTACTCCCGATGAAGACTCCGCGGCGTCTATGCTTTTGGAGATTAGCGCCAGCCTCTCCCCCCAAACATACCCTTCATCTAGCTCTCCGAATGCTCGTTCGACCGTTCCTTCTACTTCGGCCGAGAGAATGAGTCTTTCTCCTCCATCGTTGCGCTTGGGTGCTTCGTGCATTGATGTCTCGACCGACGAGGGCGGCGATGAGAAACACTTGACACCACCACGATTGGGTCCCTCTGTCCCCGTCGTCCAGTCTACCAGCAATGTCAGGCCTGTCGTCCGCCCATGTATTGCTACGCGTACTGTTGATTTGGGCACATCAGTACCCTTGGTCCCACAGACGCCGAGCTCCCTCTTAGGGATGGGAGGAGTTGAAAGGGTGATGAGCCGTCTGGGATTAGGAGCACGAGTCGTTGCCGAGTAGAGATATGTTAACTCTTGTATGAACTTTGGACCCGTGTATTTGTATGTATACCCGTTTGTTATGACCATCCCATCCATCCTTCACCATGGCGAGGGTAGTAGAGTAGGCGCCTTGATACTGGCTAAGGAGTAGCCGCTAGCGCTCGTTGTTCCAGAGCAAAAGATTTTGACCAAATTTTGACGGAAGAGCCGGAGGCCAGGTCGTTTCGGCGACGACTACGACGGCAAGAACTGGACCCAAAAACGGTCGACCGCTGAACAGGAAGTGACCTCCCCCACGAGCCGCCGTCGAGTAGGGATTCCTCTTGTTCATCGGTAAGTCAATGTTTCGCTTTCAAATCCTGTATCTCTGACGGTCGTTTTCCGCAGGTTCCCTTTATGTTCATGAATTTCATATCACTAACTACGGCGAGATCGGCGAAAGTGCTCCTTCAAGGACTCCAGGAGACGACCTCTTCGGCGCTACCTCAGATGAACGTGGGTATGCGCCCCGATTTAGGACGTTGAACTTGGAAGCGCGATAAATTGTGATATCGCCGACCCCTCACCAACCAAGTGCCGCTACCATCACTGAATCAGGATCGTCTACTCTGATCTCTTTTGTTTCATATGTATCGCCTAACGGATGTGAAAATGAACACCCCAGAGAACTAGAGTATGTCATTGATTCAGTGATGCCATACCAAAACAAGTCCGTCCGGTATGTTTTTCTCCGTCGTTTGTGCTTTGCTACCTGATGCAATTTTGGCAGAAGATGCGCCCAGTTTTCTGTTTATCCCAACCGGCTGTGTTCAGTATTCCTACATATACGAAGAGGAACCTTGGTTGTTCATGTGCTCCCACTTCGTTCGTTGGTTTTCTATTATGCGGGCTAGTACCTCACATATTCTCACTGTGCTGGCCACCCTTTCGCTTGTATATCCCTCTATTCATGGCCTTAATGTTCCTCTTCGCGTCACTCGTTACAACCAGTTTTCCACCCGTGCCGTCGATACCTCCAACAATCAACATGCATTGAAGTTGACGAATAATAAGGACAATATCGTGAGTCCGGCTTGCTCATCCCCAAGCAGTGAATGCAATCTGACTTCTCCTCTTGTTAGTACAACGCCGCAATAAATCTGGGCGGCCAAGGTGAGGAATATCCCCATCAATCCCTATGAATATGGACTCAACTCTGTCAAGATGTTGTTGTTCAGCTGGATACCGGGTCCAGCGATCTCTGGGTAAAGAATCCATCAATCAAACCATCCCTCGTCACAGGTGTTCCTGTCAAATTGAAATACGGCCAGGGGATGGTGTCAGGTCCGCTTTCTTTCGCCCCAATGACCATCGCGGGTTTCTCCATACCGCGCCAATGTGAGAAATAATTCTCTTCGTCTATTTTGCATTGAGTAGCTCACTGGCAAGTCCTCTGCAGCCTTTGTCCAGGGAGATCAAGTAAGCCGTGCATCGTGCTCAGATTGCTTCCAACTCGCGTTCATATAGCCTCACCTATAGGTTGACGACTTGGATGCTCTATTCAACAATGGCGCAACGGGAACAATGGGATTGGGATTCCCCATTGACGCCACTGGTATCAAAGGCGCTATTGACGGTGTCCCTACAGCCCCACGAACGGACGCTCGAAGCCCACTCGAGAATATATTCGCGGCCAATTCCTCTCTCCCCAATTTCTTCACCTTCCTCCTTGGTCGTTTGGACGGTCCCTCCGACGAGACCAACGGTGTATTCACGATCAGCGAATATGTTAATGCATTCTCAAACGTGTCTACAACACAACAGCTACCCAGTCAAACTCCAGAGCATTGGTCAGTTTTGATTGACGGAGTGAAGATTGGGGGACGAGTCGCTAGCATCAACTCAGGCCAGAAAAATGTGCCCGCTGGAAAGGCTGTAGCAGTCCTTGACACTGGTTTTAGCTTCCCGCCGGTCCCACCTGCTCTGGTCAACGCTATCTACAGTACCATCCCTGGTGCTGTACAAGCGGACGATCTTTCTGGATTCGGAGCAGAGTGGTTGATTCCTTGTGACCAGGTTGTTTCCCTATCTTTCACCATTGGGTACGTCCTGCACACATCCTTCATGGGAACATTGTAGAATATTAACCTCGACCTTCAACACCGCACGTAGTGGAAGGGATTTTCCCGTTCACCCGCTTGATCTCACTCAGATTGCAACGTTGACGCTGCAGGGCCGGAATATCACATTTTGCCAGAATACATTCAAGCCCCTTCAACTCGACCCACAGTCATTCAGTGGTTTTGACATGATACTGGGGGATGCCTTCCTTCGTAATGCCTATGTTGCGTGAGTCTGCCTCCACGACTTTTCCTCTATCACTAAATTACTATTATACTCGCTTGATCACATCACAGGTTCAACTACGGCTCAAGAGATACTCGCGGTCAAGTAACAGGGGAGCCCTTCGTCCAAATGATCTCAACGACCAATATCGAAGAAGCCCAAAATGAGTTTGTCGCCATTAGGAAGAAGCAACTACAGAGTTTTCCTCCGCCGTTTTCGCCGGTTCAGCTACGCGCTGCAGCATTGGGCCAAGCCGCCTTACCATCCGCACCAACAACGACGGACAGTACGCCTCAGAATCCCTCAACGAACTCAGCATCCTCAGCCCCAGTGTCGTCGCCAACATCAACAGAGGTACCGTCTGCGGAAATGGAAGGGGAGAAAAAGAATGCTTCAGCACGTATGGTGTCGGTCGGATGTCTGTTCCATCTTCCCCTTCCTATTTTCGTGGCTTTAGTAGCTTACTTGCTTGCTTAATCACTGGAGAGATATGTTTGTACCTTTGCGATAGACCCGCGTAATCGAACCGTGGTATGAAGGCCATTTTAAGACTTGTGCGAGAGACAGAGGCCTAGGGAGAGGATATATCCCGGGGTGTATTGCGGAAGTAATACAACTTTTAGTCAAGAGCCACGGGGATGAGTTTCGGCAGTCAGTACTCAGTACTCTTTTTCGGTAATGGTAGCGAGTTGTAGGCCGAAGGATTTCCAACACCATCGTTTGCGCTATACATCGTCAAGGGGCCAGAAGAACTGGTCGAGTCAAAAATTTAGTAGTGAGCCACACGTCCAGATGATATGTCTCCTTACATGAGCAGAGCAGGTGCTCGTAATCACGCCAAGTGAAAGTCGGCGACGTTCAGACTCGTGGAGAATAGCAACAAGTCTTGCGAACCTTGTTCCATATTGTATCACAATCTGAATTGGTCCGATATTACATGGCCTGTGCTAAGCGTAAACTGAATTCCAGTCGTAAGACATGGTTACATGATCGACGAGGACCATGAGGGAGGAATCACCTAGCTGCACCCATGAATCCATGTCCAACATCTATATGACAAAGCTCTCTGAGTTGCGTCGGTATATGCGTCGGTATATGAGCTTTGAACGGAGGGAACTCACTTTCATGCCTGGAAAATAAGCGGGCAGCGAAAGACCGCGAAAGGTGCCAACATAAACTGGACCTCTGGCTCAGTATTGGCCTCGCTCGCAGTGGGAATAGCACTGGAAACATAAGTGGACCAGCTAACTTCCATGTATGTGTGAAGGCCTCGGGCTTTGCAAGTTCTCCGAAGAAATGCATGACATCCGAACAGAGCCTTCTGGGACTCATTCAGTTGTATGTACCTCTACTTCAGTCACCACATCAAATGTTGATTTCAAGCTCACCAATCATCGCCTGTAGAATCGTGTGTTTAGCCAGAGGGAACGTCTTCGATACAAATCATTAATTGATCGGTGACCAGCTCACCTGCTCGGCAGCGCCCATTCCAGCGCTGTAGAAGCTCTGAACTTTTGGGGAGGCGCTGAGAGAAATTGTTGTGGGGACTCAGAGTTCAGCGAAGCTCCGATCAGTGGCGCGCGGAGAATGAAGTGCGTTGAAGGAACGATCTCGTGATACCATCCAAGAATCAAGTTGCTCGAGAGAAATTTAGGTTGATCAAGAGGGAAGCTGCCTTTCAACTAGCAGCTTGCCTGGAGGTATGAATGAGCCGATTGCTTCGTACTGTAGCGTCTCTACCGTTAGTGCTAAAGGGACCAGAGTCACTACGCTCAGGCTTGAGGGAGATCACAAGGGGTAGCCGGTAGATTTCCAAGAGACGAGCGAAATGAGTCAAGAGCAATTGTGGGCATCACAGGTCGGCGAGGTCCCTCTGAAAAGTTCCACAGATGTCGTGAAGTGACTGGCAGCTTCCTGGGCGCAATGCACACCGCGCGGTTGCCGAGGGATTTCACTATTTGTCAGGAGTGATTAGGGATAAAATGTTGNCAAGCTACAGGGAGAACACACTCACCGTCGCGAGCAAGCTAAGCCGAGATCAAATGAAGAGAGTTCATGGACGGGACGAAGCGAGAGCGTTTGAATGCCAGTGCTTCTCCTCATCTACAGCTGAGATACATGACTACATGTAAATTTAGTACCACGCAGTTCCATCAGACCCGACCTCGCCTTGTGGCAGTTATTGAATATCCAACCATTGGGCTGGGTGCGCTCGGCCTCCTGCGAGGTGAGAAGCGATATCGTTGAGTCTCTGAAATAGCTTAATATGTAGCCTGAGATACAAATCATCCGTCGATGGAATATTGCCCTCCACGCTCATTACCCAGGTGACATTAACCGGTTCATCGCGGCGTAGATTCTGGGTCGGGGGTACTCCTGTAGTCACCACACGGGCAGTCGTGATGCATGTGGTTGGCAAAATCCGGACAACTAGGAATTTTTCCATAAATAAATTCCACCGAAGCATATAAAAGAGGTCCCAGTCTGTTGGAGAAAGGTCAGGCAGTACCTCACTACTTCCTTGAATCAAGCAAAGAAACCTCGACTCACAGTGTAAGTCACTTCGTCCTCCAGATTTCGCGCATTGTGCTGATCTCAGCTCGTACAGATGAATGCTGCAACCGGGACCATTCAGTGCGCGGACCAGAAGACATTCATCGCCCAGTTCAACATCCACGGAATTGTTTGGACCTTCACTGGCAACTTCACGGGTACCTCCGTCCAGAAGTTCACTGGAAGCAATGTAACCCTCGCCTATGGTGACACAGCTTGGTTGACTGGGACCCGTATCTTTTCCGGGGAGGTCGGAACCAACGTCAACTTCACCATCGGGGGACCCAGCGATACCCCGGATATCGTCACTATCCGCGGTCGATTGGACAATCCGATTGAAGGAACCAGCGTCAGCGGCAGTGGAACTTGGAGCCACGCTTAGGTTTGTGGCCGAACTAGCCGTCCCTTGTTACCTTATGTTGAACTGAGCTTAAGATTACTGCAAAGCAGCAAGAGCCCCAAGATTTCGAATAACCAATGATGTCTAGGGGAAGGTTGATAGTGTTTGAAGTGTTTGTAAAGACTGCAAAGTGATTGTACGTACAAGTAGGAATCTGAATTCAACTTCAGAGCTTTTGTTTGAAGATGACTGTGTTCGTGGAGATGCGCACTGGATCCTACAGGGAAGTCAGCTTTATTAGAAACGATGAAAGGTGCTCTATTTTCTGGCCTGGGTCAGTGACCTGAGGCTTATTCGGTGTTTGATTCACTACCAAAGTCGACCGCTCCGCTAATGATCAATGGGATTTAGACGGAAGGAAACAAGAAGGAAAAGATGGAAACAACCGTGACCGTGACAGACGTTATCGCTCGATAGAGACCTCAAGCCATGTCCTGCGAGGACACGACGTGATGGGAGAGGCATTCGAAGGGGCGGAAGAAAAAATGACCAGTAGCGTCGCGGTCCCAGGAGTTCCGAGTCGTCGCTACCTGACTCGCCGTAAGCAAACGAAGTGGGCCAAAGCCGTGGGCGATGGCTGGACCTCGTAGTATTAGTCCTTGGTCAACCGTTTCTTGATCGTTTCTTTTTTTTTTTTTTTTGTCTTAGGCGCCCGTGTTCCTGACGGAGATTAGGAGCCTTTGAGGGGCCCGAGTTCCTGCATCCACCCTGGGGTCGGCAACGGCAGAGTGCTGCGCGAGGAGCTGAACTACACTTATACCCTGCTAGAGAAACAAGACATGGGAAAGGGCGGAGGAAAATGTGGTACAGTCGATTTCGGAGGCATGACAGACACTGGTCAAAGATGAAGCGGGCTTCAAAAGCACCAACAGAGAACCGGACCAGATACTTGCGCGATCCTGTACATTTTGATGGTAGATCCAACTTGGTTCGGCTTCCGCGATTTCCTAAATCCAAATCTTACTTCTGGTCCCCATGCTCTGGCCTCCTTCCCAGTGGAGACCTCCAGCCAAATCTTGGCCAAATCATGCGAGAAAACGACGTCATGGAAAGTCGCGCCACGACGGAAGCACTCCAAGGGATGAGCTGCGGAAAGTTGGATATTTGGCGAGGCGGTATGAGCGTGGTCGACGTGTCGTTGTTGTCGGGAACCGTATACACAAAGAATGGCAGAGTGCTGACGATACGATAGATCTCGTGAGCGATCAACATGCACTTTGGTCAAAATTTGGTGGATGGAGATCAGGTTGATCATGGTCTGTATTCGCAGTGTCCCTTACATTTTCGTAAGGCTATTGGTTTTTGAAAGGGAAGGATACTAACTCTGCCTGTGGCAATTCAATACTCGACTGTTTAATCTGAATCGTGGTCCTGGACCTGATCTTCCTCTGGTAGCTCCTTCCTGGAATCGGCGTCGAGACCGTCCTGCAAAAGCGTATGCACGTCAAAAAAAATACATGATTGCATGGTAGTACTACGCACCACTAAGTCCACAATGCCCTGGAAGCGGCCTGGTTTCCGAATGAGAGGAGTACAAGGCGACGCTTTAGGAATGTCCATCCTGATATGGTGCATGTACGGCAACGAGTTCTGTTCATCCGGAGCCACCAATGTAGTCGGCAAGTGCGATGGGTTTTCGTTCAGCATGTCAGTGTCAGTGAAGACATTCTCTGTCAATGTCAGAGTTCCACGTCCGAGGAGTTGAGCTCCTGCCAAGTCCTGCGAGAAGACGACGTCATGGAAAATTGCGCCAGGGCGGAAGAAGAACGGAGCAGCCGATTTCGAAGATCTGACTTCGTTCGAAGGGAAAGGATGCATGGCTACTTCGGGAAGGCGAAGATGCGCGTATGCAGCACGGACTCGGCGCGGGAGACCTTCTATCTTGACTTGGTCCGCCGAGAGCTGGATATTCGGTGATGCAGTGTAAACGTGGTCGATGTGTCGCTGTTCATCAGCACCGTATACAAAGAATGGCATGGTGTTGACGGGGTACGGCAGGAGATCTTTAGACCTCAGGGAGCGATCAACGTGGACTCTGATATTGGTGAGCTTGAAGCCGGATAGAAGGTGTTTACTGGACGAAAGGGATCAGTTAACGGAAAAGCTATAGATCAGGGAAAACTTACTTCGGGTTCTCTGGCAAGCCTCGATCAATTACGGCGTCGAATTCACCGTTTCTTAAGATGTCTGCCAACGTTTCCCTGTGGGCTGTTCCAAGGGTGTAGAACTGCGAAGGGTGCGCCGCTCTCTCGGCTACGTACTTCTTCATAATATCGGCAGGGAGATCTCCTGTGATGATAAGTTGGTGCCTGTGGTTTTCCATGTTAAACATAGCCAAGTGGACGAGGTATAACTTGTCGGTGCCTTGCATGATGAAGCCATGCAAGTCGGGGGATACTTCGTTTCGGTGGATGGAGACGTTGACTTCTTCTTGGATAACCTTTTGAAGGTCCGCGGCGATCGTGCTGGTAAGGTCCTTCGTGGTAGGCCAAGGTGACATAACCACATTCACCAAAGTGTAAAGATCTTGCAGACCACGCAATCCGAGGCGGGACTTGAAGAGCCCAAGGGCTTCGCTGTAGTTTGCTTGTGGAAGGCTTGTTGAAGTGAGGATGAGTGGACGATCGGAGACCTTGGTTTTGATGTCGACGATAGAGAGCCGATTGAAGATGCGTTGATTGAGGTTGTTTGCCTCAACCACGTCCTCGTTCACAATTTCGTTTCCATCCACGGTGTACTTGAAGTTCACGGCGAAGGCGTTGATGGCAAAGTCAGATCCCATCCTACAGGCAAGATCCCATGCAGGCAGATTGCTTCTGAGCTCTTCGTTGGTAGCCTTAATAATGTGATCTCGGATAAACTGTTTTTGTTTCTCGACGTCGTCTCCGTTTACTTCGGCGGGGAGAGGGTTCATTGGGCGGACAATGAATGAGGTGTCATCTGTAGACATGGTAGCAAGGTGCGCGTACATCTAGGTGAAAGTGTGATCTTAGTAAGTTTAAAAAGAAAGACGAGTGAGCCCCACCTTGACTGCACTGAATACTGCCTGGCCCAGTAGTTGACCATATCCATCTTTGTGGAGACCGATAACATGGTGCGAGAAAAATGTTGCGACGGCGGGAGCTCCCGGTTTACTGGACGAGGGAGGGAAGCGGGCAATTTTTAGTTAACGATCAACCAAGGGAATGATATACGGTTAGCAGAACGCACCTTCCTTCGACACCATAAACTCCAATGCTTTCAGTGTCATTTCGATAGACAATCGGGCTAGTCCATGTCACAAGGTATCGCATACGATTGTCTCGGTAAAGGAGACCTCCAGCAGGATACTGGATGTACCCGCTCTTGTGAGGATCGACAGTGATAGAATCACAGTAACGGAGATGGACAAGGCTCCGAATGGTGCTGGCTTTGAGGGGAAGGGCTGGGATGTACACCCCAGACTTTAGTTTGCCATGGAGGGTAAAAGGTCCGTGCAACACTCGTTTTCGGATATATTCTGGAACGGTCGCAGCGAAGTATGTACCCCATGCGCCGTCTGCGTGGAGGACAAAACTGAGGCCCCTCTTCCTAAACTGAGCTCTGGGTCAGAACAAAGGTTATGGTTAAGGATTGGCGTCATCTACCCACTTTTTCTCGGAGCTCAACAATCTCCATAAGTGGATCGCACGCGCCATGTTCAGTAGAACCAATGATCGCGACGACAGCGTATACTGCCCTCTTTGACGCCAGGCAGTTAGTGAGTTGGCGTTCCAAATCGTCGATTCTCATCCTTGCAGTAAACCCGGACTTGATTCCGATAACGTTCTTCGAGCCAATACCCGTGATCGCTGAGGGTGTGTTAGTATACTATATACCAGTGTAAATCGAGGACATACCTGCAGACTTAGGCCACGAGTAATGCATAGTTTCGCAAGCAAAATATGACATTGTACCGATTTGGAACTCCTTCTCTAGTTGATCTTTCCCGATGGTCTGGATCAAGTACGGCTTCATAGCGTTGTTCAAGTAAGCTGCGGTAATACCGTATTCATGTTGAAGGCGATCAGGGATCTCGATGACGCTCGTGGGTGTGAGATTCAAGAGAGACCAATTGTCGAGGTCATTGAAAAGGGGCGAATTCTCCGCGTCGAATTCGTCGTCGCTGCACCTTCGGATACGAAAGGTCTCCGCGATGAAGCTGAGCTCGTTTCTCATTGCCAATTTGAGAGAGAATGGGTAGAATTTGAGGTTGCGGGCTGAAGAGGTCAAATAGAATTAATGATGATGCCAACGGCGAGTAGATCAGAAGGAAATGAACAAACCTGCCCACATGGACTCGAGGTTGGCGACAGAGCCATCACAAGTGATATGACCCCACCCACGGTCTGCCTTTTCCTTGTCCGTCTCATAACCGACGAGATCGCAAAGCTGGAGGCCGACAGTTTGCTCGATGATTGTTGTCAGCGGTGACGCTTCCAGTGCAACATTGTTGGGATTCGCTGGAGAATGATCGTTGGTCAGCCACATCAAGCACAACTTAGAAAGTATAGCAACTCGCATAACATTGCAGTGAAGTATCCGATGAGGCCAGGCATGGAGACATCCATGTTCATGTGCGCATTATAACGCGGGTTCCAGAATGGAACGGAAGTATTGGCTAGCACTGGTGCTAATCGATTGATGAGATTTTCAAGCCTCTTTATGCTCTCTAATGTTCATGATTAGAAGGTGGACACGACGCAAAGCGAAAAGGGCAAACGTTGGTATTCGTCACTGTCCTTCACTGAGTCTCCGATCATGGAGGGATCAGTGGGATAGTAGGAAGTTCGACCGTCGACATGGTATTCGAGTGCGAGCTGGAAGAACCGAGAAAGATTCGTGATGTTTTCAGCCTGGGGTCCGAGGAACCAAGCTCCAACGGCGTCCGAGAGGTTTCCTTTGGACAAAGACATTTTCTGGGAGGTGAAGGATGGGACCGTTGTATTCAAAGAATGGCTCTTTTATACTGAAGAAAAGGTGAGGTCCTATGCAAGTTCGATAGAACGTTCCACCCCAGAGAACACGAGGGATACCCCATGACGGGAGCAGGATGTCGCAAGGATTGGAAGCAGATCGAATGGAGCAGAACCTCTTCATGATTGGGGGAATAAGTAGATGCTCGAATGAGTAAAGGGCTGAAAGAGCCGAGTTTCTAGGAACACCCCGAGAGAAGTGGGATTCTAGATGATGCGGGGATTGATGAGAGGTCAACCGCCGATAGCCTGCACAACAAGAAACTTACCAAAGACGTCCGTACCTCTGGTGTCCAATTGTGAGATACGAAGCCGCCATTTGTCTTCATAGCATCCAATCAATTAGAGTCGATACGATCCAAGGTGTATCTTGGTTATGAAGTAAGGCCAGGGAGTTCCGTTCATCTCGCTAGGGGCAAAGCATGCCAAAAAGATATGGTACGCGGAGCGTCATACATCGGTACTTGATAGTTCCGGGTATAACGAGTGTCAACAAACACTCAACGCCAGTCAACGCCCTGAGTGACTGGAAAGAGGTACAAGCGCGCGCCAGGCAAGTCGGCCTAGTCATTGCACCGGGTTGTTACTGTCGTAAGCAAGCATCTTATCGAGTGATGACGCCGATGGGCGAGGCACAAGTTGTAGCGGAAGTTCTGCCAGCGGGTTGCACCATCAATGTAGCATGCGCTTCGATGCAAGGGTTGGAGCTGCCGATACGAAAACGTCCTGGTTGAAAAGTTTAATAATCCCCATCGATCATCGATTCACCACATACCGCTCACATGAACAAGGGCGGAGTCGGTGCCAATCAATTTATTGTTCAGTCAAGTGACATACCTCCAATCATTGAGATTCGAAGCTCACTAGTAGTACTTGATTAATAGAAGGATGTCATAGGTGTCAAGGACAACCCAATAAGCGAAAACTTCCGACATAAACTTGGCCTCTGAGTGATACTCTCGTTTGTGATAGGAATGGCGTTGGAGACACAAGTGGGGTGGGGACCGAATAGATGGTCCATATCGACCTTCAAGATAAGGAAGACGAAGGGTTGACCAACGAATGACGCGCTGCCTGTCAAGAGAGTGGAGATGGATGTGATTGGTGTAGGTGGAAGATTGCCACATACCCGGTCTCGTGGGACAAGTGATACAATACTTTGTGAGACGCTGGTTCAAGCTCGTCGTTGTCATCATCCAGCCGCCGCCGTAATTCCCGACTTACCTGTCATACGAAGTCGACAACGAAGCATCGGGGGAGTCAAACCACTCTGGATAAGGCGCGCTGTGACTCAAAAAGGTTGTGAGCGACGGAGGCGAACGAATAAATTGGAGAAAATACATTCAGACGCGTCGGATGACTATCAACCGAGACCTGGTCATCATCTAGTGGTTCGATGACATTGTACTCTGGTTCGTGACGCGACTGTATATCGTATTTTCTGTCGTTGGTGGTGGAAATTGTCTCTGACTAGTGAGCCAGGGATGCTGATCGAGATGCCTTTCCGGCCCTACACAAGCACCGAGCGTCCTGCACCCTAGTGCGGTCAATATACCAGCGGGTTCTGGGAAAACATTGACACTTACACCGAGTAAGTGAGGTATCCAACATCCAGCGTTTGTCTCCTCCCTTTTGCCAAGATGAGGTGCAGGTGATTGCCTGACTGTGCAGCAGCCAGTCAACCCAGCTTTGGACCGTCCCTACAGTTGATGGTCTCCCAACATCCCCTGACTCTACCGCCATTCTCGTTACGAAACCATGCAAACATATCTTGCACTCTCTTCCAGATGAACGAAGAAAAATGTTATAAAAAAGAGGTGTATCAGATTAAGGTAACACGAAGTTATATCTTAGCTTGTTGTTTCGTATTCTCCTTCAACTTCTTCACTTCCTCATCCGTAACGATCGTCCCTCCGACTTCCTGCTCGACTTCCTTGGCGGTACTTTCGACTTGATCGCGATTGCGTCCGATCAACGACACGTAGACGCCTTGAGCGAGGACTGGGTAAGAACCGACCTAGATACGACCGAGCGTAATTAGCCAGACGCAGGGGGAAAGGATGCGTAGGCTAGAAGACTCACTTGGATCCCAAGCGGCGTCATCCGATTCTGCAAAGCGGTTAGGTAGGGTGCAATGAGGGATTCAGGACGCCTAACGAGGTCGCATTCAACACCTGGAAACATGGCCTAGTATTGCGCATAAAAAGACGTACGACGTGAATATCTGGACTCTCATCGGTCGCTCAGACGCCGGGGGGAGAGGCAAGAACGGCGTAAGAGCCGTCAGCATCCTCTGAAACAGCGTCGGTATCCCAGGGAATATGCACAGTTTCCCTTCCAGCCTCACGACCGGCTTTACACAAATACACATTGATCAGTACAATTTACACACACGAAACGAAGGATCGAGAACGAAGACGCACCACCCAAATATCCTTCGCCACGAACAAAACTTCTGCATCAGCGGGGAAGAGTGCCATCCGTCTCGTCGCTTCTCTCTGTTCTTCGTTCTGAGTAGCAGCCCACGGCCGGTGCCGAATCATTTCATCCATCCGACGTAGACATTCCGGGTGGTGAGCTAATCGCTGGTCAAACGCTCGAGCAAGTGAAGCATATGTTATATCTGCAAGGAGGTAGAACCACTCAGAAACAGGACAAAATGCGGATGATGATGACGTCGACGCACCGTCATGAGTCGGTCCTATCCCACCACTCGTTATGACAAAATCATAATTCTGTACCATTCGTCGAGAGGCTTCGATACTGCATCGTCGCGAAAAGCGTAGATTAGTACCAACAAAAACACACTTCGCATAGTGAATTATACGCACATTTCTTCCTCATTATCCGCAATAACCTCAATTCGCTTCCTAGCACCCCAGAACATCTCAGTCGTCCTTCAGAGCATGGCATACACACAAGGAAAATACACACAATTCAATTCCATGCTCGAAGCAATACCGGGCGAAATAGTTCGAATTCTTGTCGTGTGTCTTCCCATTCAATATCTCGTCCCTATCCAACAGAAAACCAGGAAGCATCCGAAAGTGATATTGTTGTTATTTTATTGACATGAGAAGGGTGAGGGTGATTGCGAGCGCGTTCAGGGTTCTCAGCGAGCACTCGGACGTGGTGAGAAACTGCTCAACGCACCCAATGATTAACGCCGCAGCCGTCTTTATATGCCTCCCCAGCGTGTTCTTTGGAATCGGCGAAACGTCGAAATTGGCCTGAGGAGCGTTCAACGACGAGCTTGCAGAGCCAGAGCTCGATCCCGAAGCCGGGCTGGATTGTGCCGGTGTCGCTGTCGATGAAACGGTCGAAGTTGACGCCGTTGTCGTTGGGGGAGGCGAAGGCGAGGAAGGAGCGGAAGAAGCCATTCGGTGCCTGCTTGTTGATGCTGCCAATATGCTCGTCCTTGACGACGTCCTCAGACAAAGGTGATTCGAAAAGCCGAGTAAACGGTTGGCTGCAACAAGACTTGGGTGCATGATGTTGTGAAATTTATGACGAGTTTGAGGGGCCCTGAGTAGAATGACCTGCCCTCCGGCTAATGTTGACCCTGTTCCTAACTAGAGTAGAGCCCGTAATGAGTGTTCCTTTCTTCAAATTTTGTCGTTTTCAGTGAAAGGTGGTGCGATGTTGACTGTGGTGGTCGTGGTACGAGTTTGAGAGGAGTTTTGGGGCAGCGAAGGTTCTGAGAAGTTAGAATTAGTACACGCGGCATCATGCACGGAAGGAAGGAGTCCCAGCAAAATGCGTATTGATTGTCTATCACTCAATCCCCGGGTTCTTACATACGAATGGTCGCCGATGCTGATGAGAATCACAGATCGCGTCTACTACACCCACGCGAGCTTCATAGCCGAAATAATACGGATTCGAACGGAAGCTAATTTCGCAGTCTTTATTTTTGGGATCAACCCAGAAGCCATGTTCAACTGAGAGGGTAAAGATATACAAAGGGTTGACGCAAGGATATGTGAATTATCAGAAGTTGCCTGAGCTATAACATACGTGATATGATCACCGTACGAATGAAAAAGGTTGACCTATTCCACGAACGGGTAAAGAGTATGGGATAAGGAAAGGCCAAGAAGCTCGGCGGACATGATCATGATAGAACGAAGTACGATCGACTCTAAGCAGGAAGGGGGGAGACTAACGCAGTAATGTGANTAGCAGGGGGATAGGCCAAGACGTAACGAGAAGAAAAAGTGTTTATGCCTGATTAGCAGAGCATAACAGCCACGGCAGCAACAACGCCAGCAAGGATCTTGGCACTTGAGCCAATGGCGATAGCGCCATCAGCTTGGCTGGCAGCAGCAGCTGTGCCAGAGCCAGAGACGGATGATGATGTTGGTTTGGCAGCAGGTGTGGTCGTGGCAGGGTTGACGCTTGGTTTGGAAACTGTGCCAGTGGGCGAGCCAGCGAGGGGGGCGGTAGACTGGCCGTTGATTTGGGCCTCGACTGCGGGAGAGAACTTGCCAGTCATCTCGTCCATGCTATTTATTCGAAAATAAGACAATGCGTCGACACAAGCCTAGAAACGGAAACTCACCGGAACTTAGATGAGAACGCGAGCATGGGGTATTGGGGTTGAGCAGGGTCCTTCAAGTTGACCGATTCAAAGCGGATGAAGCTAACAAACAGTAAACAAGGGATGCTCAATGATGTGAGTCTAGAAGACGTACTATTCGGCGCTGTTAGGGCCAATCTGAGGGTTGGGGGTGAATTGGATGCTCGACGTGGTGGAAACGTCAACATTGTCGACGATGAGTTGGAGGCTTGTCTGGACACAAAACATCAATTATCGCTGCCAGAAACGTGTCGATAGATGTTACGTACCTGCTGTTGGGCGTTACCTGCGTACACAGAGACCCTGGTGAAGCCCCAGTCCTTCAAGCTGGGTGCTTTTCCRTCATCTTGCCAGGTGATMGAAGCGACCTTTCCTCCAGAGAAAGTAGTCGATGCGGTAGGGCTAGTGATCTACACMCCAAATCAGCYAAACCGCCCACTTYACCCTCCCATCAGAGAGAAAAAAACTCACGAAGACGCTCGCGAAAGCAGACGCAGAGCAGGCGAGGGTGATCAAGGCAGACACGAACATCGTGTTATAGCTTGTGGGTTAAGTGAAAACGAGTGTGTGGGTTTGAGAGAGTGGAATGGGTTGCACGGAGGCGAACGACCAAGAATTGGACAGAGGCGAAGATTTACGTCGAGATGAGCGTTGGGAAGAGARAGTGCTTGCAGCCGAAATCACGAAATATTAAAGGAGCGGACGGAGTTGGAATCTTGACTCAGGGTCCGGAGAAACCAAGTCCTNCTTGGGTCTTGGNCCCTCCTGAGCGCRCCCCTGTCCTCGTATCANCCNTTCCTCGTGGWTCKGTGCCTCCRGAATGCAAGCCACCGAAGGCAGGGTGTATCGAACACTACMCATTAATTTTSCTGGTACCTACTYTCTMCTACTTCCTCGTTGYATATCTACATATCTATCCATATCTGATCCATTCGGACCGGCATCAATAATACCACGATCATGAGAAATGCAACGCAACCATCTCCAGGTTGGCAACCATCGTGAGACTGGTCCAGCATGACTGCCCGCAGCGCCTCCGAAACTTGACGCTGGGTTTCGCCGGGCTCGGTGGGTGTGGATCAAGCGTGGAATGATCGCAAGCGACCGTTCGCTGTTGTCTGTCTATTTTGTTCATCAACGGCGCCAAGTTTGGGCATTTTGTAAGTTTGACGAAATATTGTGACTGTGGCGGCAGGATGCACAATATAGGGTCCCTCTGAGGTTCCTTCATTTATTTAGTACGTCAGTCTTAGTGGTAAYTGAGCCCCTCGACSACTTACTTCCTCGTATTTACGTGTAAAGACCAAGTCAAGATGCGTGTTSTCGTGAATTCCCGAAGTCTGCACGCCCACGTCGACAAACATGCCAGACCATTCTACTCTTAGACTCTAGAGCACATGGTTTGAATCTCCTGCCAGCCACGATGCCACGCGTGGAAGACTAGCTGATTTAGAGGCGACCATGGACGTGGGTGGCATATTCATGAGGTGGTACAGCGAAAACAAAACCAAGAGAACAGTGACATGTAGATCAGACCAGAGAGTGTGTATGTATGTACGAGAATTGTGGTATCATCGTAAAAGTGATCGTAATGGCAACTACAATACAGAAAAACGAACGAAAAAGTCAAGATTCCGGGAGGTAGAGACATGAGAAAACATATAATAAACAGTTATGCAAATGAGAGCGGCCGACATGATATGATACAGAAAACAAAGTTACATTGTAGGGGAGAAGCGCGAGGAGGGAGGGTATCTTATATCTAATCGTAAAACGAAAAACCAAGAGTCGAAAACCAAACATAAAATGACATGAATCTAGGTCTCTAAAGAGCGCTCRATGGATATAAACATTTACCGCCAGACATTTTGGACATTCTGTTGCTGAYTCCACGCACCGCCATAATCAGGTCGCTGCTGCTCTTCGATAGCATTTTGGGCTGCATTATGCTGCCAAGTCGGYTGAGGAGGGAATGGATTGTGTTGTTGATGCTGATGGTGGTTGGGTGGMATACTCATGTCATGAGGCGCACCRGGATCGAGAGGCTTCATCTGGTAGGGCCCAGGRACATTGTACGCGACYTGCCCTTGTTGGKTGTAGTGGGTATCATACGGAGAGCTGGTATGCGGGGGTGGTGTCATATAAAAGGGACCATTGGGCGGGGCGGACATGACAGAGTTGGGTGTTTCATAKACAGGAGGGCTCGAATGGGGTGGGGACGGCTCGAAATTCGAYGGAGGCGGYGGCATCGARTTTCCACTAGCATGTGTATAYGGKGAGCTMGCTGCGGARGTTGCATGACCAAAAGGACTCGGCGCAGATCCATACGAACTGGCTCGAGTGTGATCAGCACCACCAGCGGACCCATCATATGAATGAGGAGAGTCGTACGGCACAGTAGGCTGCGCATAGACGTGACTCGGTGGCATGGACACATCTGAGATGGGAGTCGTCTCTGGTCCACTCGGTTGCCTGGCGTGAGTCGGACTATACTCACTATAYGGAGARGARTAGGCGATAGGCGATGCCAAAGATCCACGCGAAACAGGGAGKGMTGGGATATGTTCATGRCGAATTGACGAGGAACGAGAACGACTSGTGTACTGCACCCCATCATGAACAGGCTCTCGTTCAGGCGGTGGAGCAGGAGGAGCAAACTCTTGAGGCTGCTGCTCCGGGACAATTCCRTCGAAGGGATTATCCACAAGTGGTGTAGCCGGTGAGTAAGGATCTGCGTCAGACAATGCCAACCGTGCTCGAGCACGTCTAACGAGGGGCATTCTGGCCTTGAGCACATCTGGTGCATAGCCATTAGTGTCGCGAAAGCGGACCGCCAAAAGAGGGTCCTTGTCTCTATCCTTGCCCTTTGTCTTATCCTTCTTCTTTGAACGAGGCATTTTTGGAAGTGCTCCAGAAACCTCCGAAGCAGTCAGAGTAGTGGATATCGACGAAGTGGTGGTAGTGGTAGAGACGGACAGACGACGACTGCGAGGAACCGTGAATGTGGCCGTCGAGGCTGGATCATTGAAATCGATTGGGGTTGAATGGATACGCGGCCTGGGATCGGAGGGTGACAACAATGAGGGTTCAAGAACATCACCACTCATAGCAGCAGTGTTCAAAGCCAACGAGCGATCGAACTGCGTATTGTCGTGTCTAGCGTCGGCCTCACCCCGAACGGCCCCTTCATCAACCTCCCCATCATGAAGGACCTGAGCGTCGGAGAACTTGCGCTTGAAGCTCTGGGCACTACCAGTCTCTCGACCAATGGCAACACCATGTATCGCGGAAACCTTGTTTCGCAATAGGTTCGTAAGTTTGCTCGCGTCCTCCCAAACCAAGCCACTACCCCGATTCCCAACTGACTGGATCCCAGCCAAACGATACGACCAAAACCTTCGCGCGGTCTCACTTGCAATGACATCCGCTCCGACGAGCACGTCTTCCTTTGCCTGTGGTGCCCACATCGCGGTAGGCTGAGTCGAGTGCGCATAGGAACAAATCAATGTCGCATCGAGGACCATATGCCCAAAGCCATAAAAGTCGATCGGGATAGTAGGACATGCTGGGGTGGAAGATCGTAGATCCACATATACACGGGCAGCATCAAGGAAAGCGTGAGCGGCGTTGACGAGACCATAAATAGCTTGATGGAGGATGGGTCGTGCGCGAGTCTCAGGAGCATCCGCGCCGGCTGAACTTTGCTGCGAGCGTACAAAGGGAAGGTAGAGTCTGATCACTAGCCGATTAATGATGACCGCTGTCTCAGCCTTCAAGAGAGCCGAAGGCATTCCAATTGACGAAGAACTGCCTTGACTTCCAGCCGTATTGGCATCCGGACCAGACTGATCCCATTCTTCTGCAAACTTCGCAAGCGTGGCCCTCAGTTCAGAGTCATAAGAAGCGGCCTGCTCGAAGGAATACCCGTTCTTGCTCATTATCCGGACTTGAACGATTTTAACGAGCTGCGCTAAGCTAGAAGGCAAACGTAGNAAAAAATTGGTATTAATTATAAAGTGTNAAAAAACGATGTGACGTACCGACAACGAAGCTCGAACTCGGTCATCATGTCCGGCTCATGCCCGAAGACACAAGGGAGGAGGGTCGTATGAGGGGACGTCGTTTCGTAAAACATAGACGTGGGGTCGCGTTCTTGGGATGCGAGATACTCATGCAACGGGGAAGAAGGGGAGGGCAAGGGGAGGTACGAAGAAGAGATCATGGGCGGATGGTTCAGTGAGTCAGAAACGAATCTATATAATTGAAAAGGTTAGAGAATTCCACATAGAACACGACGATGGAGCCGAAGGAAGGTATGAAGTGAGCTAGATTCACGCACAAGTCATAGAACACCACTTCCCACCACACCCTTCTCTTGAACTCTGTCTGCGCGCTGCGTTGCGTCTCTTCGCGTGGCACGTCGCCGTTCCCATCAAAGCGGTCATCCGGATCCCTGTCGAGCTCCAGCTGCTTAGCCACAACCACCATCTTACCAACCTATGAGAAAATGTCGCTTGTCGGATCAGGAACACAAATGGAGCGAGCAAGGCACTCGCCAAAGAAAGGACATCATCTCGAGTGGCATCCGGCAGCGATGGCACGGTTCGAGCTCTTGTAAAAATGTACTTGACCTGCCAGAGACAGGCCAAGACATAATCAATGCTCGCCGGTTGCTTTTGAGGTTCACTGTCTGCCATCCATAACGCTTGAGCTGAGAGTTTGGAGAGAAAATTAGAGTCCACGGGTCGGTCTGTCGTAGGTCGAGCTTGAAGATGATTTGTGTCGAAGGGGTGAGATGGAGTAGAACTGGGGAAGGGCTGCAATGTGGAGGTGGTGGTATGAGCAGAAGTTCCAAAACCTTTATGAGACATAAAATTCGGGTTCTGCTCCCACTGGCGGGAAGGTTGCTCTCCTTCCTCGAAGGGAAGGCCTCCCTTACCTGAATCAATGCTTTGGTCATCGACGACCATCCGTCCTTCATTGGCGCCGCGATCGTCGTAGATGCTCTCTCGTCGTAGCTCGTTACCCAGGGCAAGAAGAGCGCAAACAGAAGAAAGGAATGCGAGTCCCAGCGGTTGGTCATTGTGCGATGATCCAGTTTCTACCATAGCAGCGACCCGCTGCATGAAGGATGGGTAGTCGAGGATACCACCCGCGCGATGGTGTTGGTCCACAACACTTAACAGCGCCTGGATCTCTGACAACGGTGGAAGGTACATCAGAAGAGCAGGCGTAACGCCATAGCGACTAGGAGTGGGGGTAATCCTTGAGGCTGAAGAAGTGGGGAATACGTATTCATTGGGGACGTGTGGCTCTGCGAGGATATGATACGCCGAGGGAGGTGGAAGACCAGAGTTTCCTGAGAAATCTTCCTCAAGCAAGGGAGCTTGTCGAGAGAGACTCGGAGCTTGTGACTCACTCAAATAAGGTACAAATTGAGCATCGGAATTCGGTGGAACGTCACCAGAGGAAGATGCAGTCGTTGGATGACCAGATCGGAGGGTGACGAGGGCAGGCTCGAGCTTAACGCTATTGGGGTGCTTATGGAGGTCGGTTTGGTCGTATGTTGACTCCGATACGAAGCTCAGAGGTCTGGCTGGGGCCTTTCCTTTGCCAGAATTGTCATAAAGAGAGGATAAATCAAGACCCAGGTCCCTTAGGAAGAGTACACCATCGTCGCCCAACTCGTTCGGCGAGTGAAGCCGAAACGCTCCAGCGAGGAACGTGCCAAATATAACTGCTGCAGGGATACCCATGGCAGACCTATCGCCCCGGCATGGGGGCGAGAAGATGGAATGGTAAGGTTGATTGAGAGGCACAGAAGGGCGATTGCAAGGAGGAGGATGTGTACGTGTATTCGAAGGTCCGGGGATCGAGTTACATGGATTTGTCGTAGAAGTGGGAAGTAATTGGGACATAGCAGTGTCGTTYGGAGGAGACTGCTGAAGCGCAGAGCTGGATGATGGAGGGTAGGCAGATTGGAAGGGTGGAGGCGCGATGCCAGACGTTAATTGCGTGAGTGTCGTCTCGACCTGGATCATGCGATTATTTAGGGAGTGCAGGTCTCTGAAGACAGGTCAGAGGGCGAGAKTATTCRAGAYAATATGCGCCCTTACACTTTTTCGGCGGCRGCTGGCGAGTAGACGCAGCGGCTCACGGTATCTCTCTTTACGCAACTCGCGCACGGGTTGCGACGATCACATTTGAGCTTCAATCGTTTACACTGTCATCGGAAGCGTGAGCCAACGTTCGCGGGTAAAGCACTGGGACTGACCTCGCCACAAACAACGGTTATTCGCGAACGCATTTGGCTGGAAAAAGACAATATCGAATTTTAGCAAGACATGTCGTATGTCTAGATGTTGGGAACATACGGGACAGCAGACTGAGAGGTCGTTGGCGCCGCTACGGACGGCGTTGGAGGAGTTGCGGTCGCCATGGACGACGATGAGGAGGGTTGGGTTGGGTCGACGTCGTGGGGAGGAGGGAAGGAGGTATTCAGTGTCTCTGGGCCAGTGTGACGGTCAGGAGGAAATGGGGGTGACGGAATTGTTCGCGCGTCTTGGATCTTCCTCTACAAATAACTTACAATATTCCCTTTTGGGCGTTTTCCAAAAGAATATTTCTCTCCAATATGCGGCAGAAGCCGAAGCTAATAACTTAGCAGGGACCACGCTGGATAGCGCCCAATGCACTTACTAACTTAGCATTCGGTCGTACGTCNTTNNNTNNCATTCTGATCATTCATCTCCTCGTCCTAACGCTGCCAGCTCTTCACCTCCATGAATCTTCATACTGCCGCCTACTTTTCCGCGTCGACATGGTTTGGATCCTTGCTACATTGTCAGGCACCGACAATGACTTACGTTACCTCTTGTAGCCATCAAATAAAGTTCCCCGTTCGGCTTGGCATTCAGGTGGCCGCTCTCCACTAAAGCGCAACTCAAGCGCGGCCTCCATCCTGTCCTATGCRTGTGCTCCCGTGGGACGATGATTGCGTTGAGGACTGAAGGCCTGACGTGCTCAACGTCGAATCCAGATACAACTGACTTGCTGGCCGGTAGCGCATGCAGTCTATGAGCCAAGSTGCATGGGGGATGGAGGCGAGGACGAAACAGGCAACATAGGCAACGCGGCACCATTGTCTCTTTCAAACTCCGCGACTGCTAACTGATTAAACTATTAATTTACTTAGCAGGACCCTGATCGCGCCCTTTTAGTAGCACGGAAGTATTTCCCTMCATGACCCTGAAAGTGGGAAARACTTGCCCTCGGTCCCCAATGCGGCATCGAACGGCAAACTGCAGAGTCCCCCGTGCTCATGTGAACAGTGAGGTGTGTATGTGCTTTGACCATAGATCAATCATCAGACACTCACCAAAGCCCCACTACGCCTATGNNNANTAGTTCTCGAGAAACCGGTACCGCGACACACTTCATGGAACACGCTGGTGCATCCCAGATTCCCAAACATTCWATGTCCAACACCAMATCRATGGTAATCTCATGAATTGCCTTCCAGACAACTGCTAATACGTGATCTCGGTTATCTTGTCTAGATATGTACATCCATTTCCCCGTTACACCATACTTGTCCGAGGGCATCCAGCCTAAGTGTTCAAGGAATGRCATGCGGCTACGGATAACGCTGCCTTTAGCCGGGCATGCGGACGTACCTCTGCCTCTCCTCGCCCCACACGTCTACATACACCACTYCCATAGCCTGACTCTTGTCCCGGCGGCCCAGCTGCCAAGTCTCTCCTCATCATTCTAGCCGTGGTTCATCCGCAAATCCYGATCGCAGACCGCGCTAACCACCGCGACTTCGGGTCGGTTGAGCGTACYCATACAATGCGGATATCATCCATCCATTGACCAGATGGGTATCATTCTCTTGCACCCCTCATCTTGAATRCCCAGCAAGRCGACTCAACTGTGTGATCCAGGATTGTTCCCGCACCGAAGCAACGTTGACAAATTCATCCAGAGTTCTCTCGCCCACAAACAACCTATGGCTAGATCTCTGAATGCCAGCATCGCCAAGCTTGCCCCATCCGAAAATCCCGTAGGTATGTCGCACTGGCAGTASCCGCACCTTCGCCGCCTGTAAGGGCTTCGTACTTTGCCCACTCAGGCAAGCGACAATAGACTACTTCGCTTTGACAATTCATTGACAGATGTTCATCCTTATCCTTGCAGGTCCTTTCGAATGCCGCCACGTTTAAAAATACACCCCGTGTATCTCATGGATTTCACCAACATTCAGGTAGAGATCTCGCCTGGGAACGACATCCCACCCAGCCGGCGGCATCCACCATGTCTCCCCTTATCATTCCTGACGCCCCTATGACCCTGTCTATATCATTCTCATGCAAGGTTACCTTCCGGTTCATCAGCCCGACGCGGGTTATCCGTCTGGTGAAGGGTCGCAATTGGACGCTCACTTCCATACGTATCCTCCAAGTCCGTATGCCCATTCAAGGATCGTCCCCCCTAACTGGGCAGGAATTCTGCCATGGAACTTTTAGAGAACACTTTACGACACCTCCCCGGGCGAGCCCCAAACCCAGGACAGAAACTTCCTTGATTAACGATAATTCTGAAGAACCGAACTCGTCTAGATTCAGCGGCGTTCTCGGTATCCCCACGATGACTTACAACCCTCCATGGAGGTTGACGTTGGGGGCTCACTTCTTTCCCATATGAGTCATATGATGCACTGGATTCCTCTCACACTACGTTGGTCCTTCCACCACGACCTGTAATAACCAAAGGCGCCACGAATTCATTTTATACCCTTATGTAAATACACGGCAATACGAGGTGCAAAAATACCGCTATGTTTCCATTCCATTGCAATAAGCTCAAGAGGGCGATTTATTCACCCAGCCTTCACGGGATGCCGCTGAGGCATGAGCAAAGTATATTGAGCAGATGACTATCTATAGGCTCAACAACTCTCGCGGGAGAAGCATACTTTCGTAGTGCTGGGAATATATCCAATGTAAGCCCGCGACGTAGCTACGCTGCACACATGCCACTGTCACCAAAGACGACTACACCCACAACCGAAATTGACACACAGATCTCATTGCATCTGTTGCTAAATCGTTTATCAATTCATGATTCTTCGACCCCATCGTCCGAATCCGCACAGCAATAACACAATAAGATGAAGATTATTCATAGTGCACATAAATCCCCAGGACAATCGCCGATTTAGTGACGCGGGTTCCCACTATTACCGAGGGCAAACGGATTGAATTGAATGTCAACCCCACGGTCAAATTTGGCTCAATCCACCTTCTTCTAATCGATGTCACCTACCATCAGAACGCCACAACGCCGTCGCCCCCATCAGAATCCATATTTCCTTCCTGGATCATGTTTCTCGTCATCTGTCGTAAAGCTTGCACGGCCATGTCGAAACCACTAGATAACGATAACTTAGAAAAGCCACCAATCAGTGTTGCTGGGTTCTCGTGGTCTGTTAGAGCTTCGCGAAATCTTTTTGCACGCGAGTAACGATTAGAAAGAAGTCTTGCGACAACCTGATCTTCTGAGGGTCCCCAGGTAGTCCTTGTGAGCTTGGGACAGCGCCAGCACGCCGCAATGACGGCAGATTGGATTACGTCTAAAGGGTAAGGATTTGAGAGGCTAGATCTTCGAGTCAGCGAGCCGGCACAGGATACTGAAAGCAAGGATCAACCATATCCGCGTATATCAACATGAAAGAGACGGAAGGTAACTCATGAACAGATTAACCTATGCAGGCGCAGACGTGACATGCGAAGCCGGCGGCAGAATCATTTATCTGTCATAATAGCAAGGGGAGTACCAGTCGAGCCAAGCATGAGGCGAGCCCATTCTCCTTGGAGACAACTCGGAAGGGACAGCCAGCAATGAATGTCTCGAGGGTTCATTTGGCGGTCATAGTGCGGAAGGTGTTAAGCCGTGATGATGCGTTTGAAATGAAATAAACGGGTAGAGGAGTCAGGCGAAGCAAGCCGGATGGAGGAGGTATAAGTAAAGTCGTCGACGAGATATTGCCAAATTCTCAGAGGAGAACCTTCCTCTGATCATGAGCGTACGCCTCATCGAGCGACATCGATTGGGAGGATCGACATTCTGAGTGTTCCAAAGCATCGCTCGAGCAGCTTGGAGTAAAGATGGACGATAACGCGATTATGTCGCACACTCAGTAACTTGAAGTAGTCAAAGGCAAGGGCAAGGCGAAACTCATTGGTCAGTCACTAGTCACTGCTAAGCGCCCGCCTCCACGCAATCTACTCTAGAGGTAAGTTGACTCCTAGCCAAATAGGTGCGATAAAGGGGTAGCTTCGACTTTTCGGAGGCTGTCGACTGGCCGGTCGCTTGCTACGTACATGCGACTTTGTGCGGCACTGGAGGCTTCAAGCAAACCACTGCCGAAGCACACGAAACATTTGTGGAATCATTCTCCGCAGAGTTTGAGGTTGACGTCTCGGCACGAATGGCTCAAGGAAGATTTCGATGGCAGAGCTCTTGAAAAGTAGCATTCAGCAGCGAATTGGGGTGATAAGTAGTAAGATGCATCATAGTAGGTGGGTAAATGTATATGTAGTAGGATTGTATGGGCGTGTGGGTCGCGACCAGTTACGAGTCTAATGGGTGAGTGAGTTTATGCAGGGGGGTGAGTGGAGTTTCGTGATCGTCAGCCTCTCGAGCAGCTTCAACGTAAGATCGCATGAGCCCGACAGCTTTGGTTAGATTCTGTGCGTATTTAGCCGAAACAGGGACGACGTCGAGTGAACCAAGGTTGGTGGAGACCCACTCTTCCAGGTGGACGAGTTTACTTTTAGCCTCCTCCACGGCCGCGGCATCACCAGTGGGAGCGAGCAAATCAGCCTTGTTGGCGATGACCATCTTGGCTTTCGTGCTCATACCAGGCTTGTACTTTTCGAGTTCCTCTCTGAGTACTGCGAGTTCGTCCCAAGGCGCAGGTTGAGAGAAATCGACAACGTAAACAAGGGCAGGCGACCGCTCGATCGCACGAAGGAAGGAATGCCCCAGACCGACGTTGTCAGAAGCACGTGAGATTAGACCGGGATTATCAGAGATGGTAAAACGGAAGTCTTCCACTGCATCGAAGAAGTAGCCTGGGCGATGTCGCTCCGAAGCTACGATGTCGCCGGGCTGATCATCAAGCGGGGACAACTCTCCAGTCTCGGGCGGGATGCGATCCGCAGCTTCTTCCTGAAGCTGCTGTTCTATGACTGTTTCGTCATATACAGCGTGATCATGGAGACTTCCTTCGAACGTGCCATCTTCAGCCACCCGAACTACACCCACAACAGGATTCAGTGTCGTAAAGGCGTAGCTGGCAACTTCGCTTTTAACCCGACCTCCAGTCAAAGCGCGGAGGAGAGTGCTCTTCCCAGCATTAGGCATGCCAACAAGACCAATATCGGCAAGTAGCTTCAGTTCCAGGACGAGAGTGACGCGTTCTCCTTCGTGACCTCGAGTAGCAAACTTCGGAGACCGGTTCTCATTCGAGACAAAATGTGTGTTGCCGAGTCCGCCCTGACCACCAGAGGCGATGAGATGTCCTAATGGAACTTCTCGCTTTGTCCCCAGCGGCGCATCGACAGAAGATTCCACTTCTTCAGCCTTGTCCAGATCAAGGTAAATCGGTTGTTCCAAAGCTCGACTACGAAATGCCTGCCGACGTTCGCGCTCCAGCTTGTACATCGTCTGCTCGGCTTCTTTGAAGGCATCGCGTTCCACGTTATCCTCCGCAGAACGAGGGTAATGAACCCATCTATGGTCGCGCATTTTCTCCCGTTTCTCCGACGGGCTAAGTTCTTTCAAAGATTCTTCTTCGGCCTCCCATTCATCTTTCGCGCGTAAGGGGTGATCCCTAGGAAGTTCGCGAACAACAGTTCCGACTGGGACTTTTATGATCAAGGGGCCTCCAGATTTACCACTCTGCCAAGTCCCGCGACCATGACCACCTGCTTCTCCGTGTATTTTCTTGGATATCGATGAGAGAGTGCTTAGGTGGGGCGTTGGTAGGATGTAGACGTCCCCTCCGCGTCCACCATCACCTCCCGAAGGTGGTCCATTGGGAACAAACTTTTCTCGGTGAAAAGCAGCACATCCGTTTCCCCCCTTCCCTAGCAAAGGTTGTCAGCTATTGACAGGGTACCGAGCAAAAGATACATACCTCCACGTACGTTAACAATAAGATAATCGAGGAATGATTGGCCCTACGCGTCGATAAGTCAATGGATTGTCACAACCCAGGCTCACGACTCAGACATACTCCTTGCCTCCGTTTCCGCTCGGTCTTTCTCTGACCATGCAATTTGTCTCGTAAAGCTCGTCGCTCCTCCGGACTGAGCTCGTTTGTTATCGATGCATCAGATATCGAGCGCCATTGAGTAAAGCACAACCATGGATGATTTTGTGAGAGAAGTCGGCGAAATGGTTGTGAGGGTGAGAGGGAAAGCATACACAAATAACGCGTCAAGGCGCTCAGCACTGCCACTCTTCCTGTGGGGCCACACAGGCGCTCGCAACATATCTTCCAGAACTATCATTATCGGTACAATTACTACAACACAATCTGCGAAACTCTGAATCCTGGCGATCACTCATGCAGACGGATACACTCTCGGCTGGCCAGCACTGTCGAACGACGCAAACTTCCAGTAACTAGACGACCAGTGAAGTCCGCATCAAGCTTCTACCAAATGAACACTAGAAGTACGAGGCTTACCTGGCATGGCGCTGAGCAGCGATGTTCCTGACGACCCATTTCAAAGCTCCTGGGACTGGCGGCTGTAAAACAGTTTAAGCAACTCGGATAAGCTCGCAACGAAAGCAGTCGCTCACGAACCCAGCTAGGCACTTGATTGCTATCATGGTTGCCGATTATGAACGGTATCGCCTTAAAAAGACCTCCCTCAGCCTTGATGTGTTTGTCCAGTGCTAGAGGAGAGATGTCACGTTGAACGCCTAGAGAAGAATGAGAGGATGAAACCTTGAAGACGAACCCGTCATCATTTCATCAAACTCAGCCTTCTCGAACTTGCCTAATTCCTCAGGCGCAAGTGTAGGAATCTACAACGAATCTTCAGAAGAGTCTAGCTAAAATACGCAAAAGCACTCACCTCATCGTGAAGATGCTCAACCAAGGGGTCTGCAAATGCTGCCAGAAGAGTCCTGATTTTGGCTCCATCGTACGTTTCTGCGCCCGCGGCTATCCCTTCGATGTACTTTTGAAAGTCTTTCAACGGGCCCTGAAACGCTTCGTGCTGCTCCTCGTTGACATCCATAGACAGCTTCTTTGAAAGGAAGGGGAAGACGATGCTTTCTTCCGTGTGATGATGAGAAAGCACGCTGTCGACCATGACAAGACAATATTGGGAAAATGCGTATTGATCCTGTGGTATCACCAGAGGCGCATAGTTCCAAACTGTGTTGAGGGCGCGGATGAAGACGTTATGGACAATAGCCATCTCCCATTGCATATACTTTCTGCTATCGGTTGGGAGGTCATTTCCGTTGGGTAGGGTGATGAGGGGATAATGTGGTTCCATCGTACGTGTAGGGTGTTGTCGTTTAGATGATAAGCTACATCCAACTGTGTGGCATGGGTGTACATATAGCGGCTGGACGACACTGAGAATATGCAATTCATCCGACCCAGATTGCCTGCGGAAGCATTGAGTGACAAATGGGCGCAGCTCTATCTGTCATCATCAATGGGATAACTGGGGTTATCAAGATACGCAGTGTATGGACTCAAACCCAAATCAAAGCTGCAAGGACTCACGCTTGAGGCACACCGAGATCCCATTGGGGTAAATGATGAGTGCTCTGGTGTGGGGTAATAGAATCATTAAATACAGGCGGTTAGTAAATGTAGAGTCGGCTGTTTGATAAGGGTGTTTGATCATAACACCCGAAGCCTGAGCATCACCCGATGTCGAACTCACGAAGGAGCAGAGTAGTGCTAAAGGCAGAGGAGAAATAAATTAACGACATACTGTATGATATTGTGGTATACGGAATGCAAAATACGAGAGAGCATCAGAGCATTCATGCAGGGGTATATACTCTTGGTTGACCCGTTCTATCAAACGATGCGAACTTCCAATAACTAATCGAAAACATCAGTCGATTGTAAGCGTGTAAAAGCATCATCCTTACCTTGCATGTCGTCGAACAGCAATGTTCTGGACGAACCATTTTAATGGTGCAGGTATTGGTGGCTAAAGAGAGAAAGAAGAAGAATCAATACCACGGCCCGCTCAGAGGATTTCAAAGGAGGCATACCCAGTTAGGAACTTCCTTGAAGTCATGGTTGCACATAACGAGCGGGAACACCGTGAAGAGGCCACCCTGACTCTTGATATGATGTTCAAGCGCTGAGAGGGAGATGAGATCTTTAGCTTGCAGCGCTCGTCAGATACGTAAAGAGCACGCACCGGCCATCATCCCATCGAAGTCGGCTTTCTCAAACTTGTGCAGTTCTTCCGGCGCAAGGGTAGGAATCTAGTGCATGGATACTATGAGAAGACCATCCTGTCTGTAGCAAGGACGACGACGTTACCTCGTCATGGAGATGTTGTACTAAGGGATCCGCGAATGCCGTGAGAAGGGCCTTGGCTTTTGCACCATCGTACTTAACCGTCCCTGCGATGACCCCTTCAAAGTATTTCTGGAAGTCATTCATCCCGCCCTGAAACGCTTCGTGTTGCTCGACATTGTGTTCCATGGAGATTTTCGTTTCAAGGAAAGGGAAAATGAGAGTCTCTTCATTATGGTGGTGGGCGTGGATGCTTTCGACCATGATGAGGCAATATTGGGCAAACGAGAATTGATCTTTTGGCGGGACCAAAGGCGCGTAGTTCCACACGGTGTTCAGAGCGCGAAGAAAGACGTTGTGAATTATGGACATTTCCAGCTGCATGTAGTTTCTGTTGTCAGCCCGAGCGGCATCATCGAGTTGAGGGAGAGTGATGAGTGGGTAGTGTGGTTCCATGGTGATGGAAGTGGTTTGTGTCCACCAGTGCTTTGCGGAGGTACATATAGCAAACGAGGGTCTACTCCGCTGAACGAGGATTTCAGTGCTCGGGGTCGACGGAGAGATGGGCGCGACGCTCACTCCGGACTTGGGTTTATGCCGAGCCTTAAACGTGTTATCCACACCCTCTGGAGCGAGCGTGTTGACCAAATGGACCCTACAGGTGCAGGCCGCACGAAGGAAACGCTAACTGTAAATGACACAAAACCTCACTTGTTAGAGACGGTAAGTGAGCATGCGAATGTTTTCTATGAGGGTCAGCATACCTTGAGCGCGTCGACCGAGAGTGTAGGGCTCTGGAAATCTTCGCAAGTCAATTGCCATTGTTCCAGTTTGAGGTAACTCAACATATCCTCCGATGATATAGGAATGAGAAACACGACGCTGTGCACATACTTTTCAACTGAAGGATGAAACGCGGACAATTCTAGGGTTGATTGGTACCTGGAAGTAACAAGGCCATGCTTCTGGCAGAGTAAGTACATCTGCGACTTTTCCCGCAGTGAACGACGGAAAAACTGTTCACAGCGAGAGAGACAACGTAAGAGTGAGCAAAGGACCATTTGATATGTCCTACTTACCGACCGTAGATGAACCTCTGGTAATACGCCATTCAACTCTTCCGGTACCTGGAGTTCACCAACAAAAACAGCGCCGGTCGGTTCCCCAGTCGTTAGGCTTCAAGGTCCTGGGATTCCGCTAGAAGGACCTTCCACTCGTGATATCGCCGACCATCTCGATGTCGGGGGTAGCAGTTAGAGTATCATGAATTACAACAGTTTGACACTGCAACAGTCGGCGTTGAGTCGGCGTGGGTGGTTTTTTGAGAAGCGCTTGGGCGCCTATGGCAACCCTTTTCAAATGGCGCCCCTGAGCTCCTCCTGACCAAGGATGCATACCTTCTTGAAAGGTTTTGTGCTGCTCAACGTTGTCTTCCATAGAGAGCTTAGTGGCGAGAAAAGGGAAGATAATGGTCTCTTCATTATGGTGGTGGGTCTCTATGCCCTCTACCATGATGAGGCAATATCTGGCAAACGACATTTGATCCTTGGGTGAGACCAAAGGGGCGTAGTTCCACACGGTGCTGAGAGTGCGTAGAAGGACGTTGTGGACAATAGCCATTTCCAATTGCATATAGTTTCTGTTGTCGGCTCGAGCAGCGGCATCGAGTTGAGGCAGGGGGATGAGTGGATAATGAAGTTCCATGGTGGTAGGCTTGATTCGTGGGACGTTCACCGATCTAATTGCACTTAGAGTTTTTATATCCTTAATGGAACTTCAGAGATGAGAGCCCGTTAATGTTGTGAAGTTCGAAAACTCACGGATGGTGACAAGTCGGATGCGGAACAGGAGCTTCTCCTGATCCCTCTTGTGAGGCTACTTTGATGCTATCATGCTTTTGATTCTGTATTATTAGCATTTCGCCGATCAAACAGTGGGTGGGGCCTACCAAACTTCCCTCGCTGATAAGCGCAAAGTTTGAAGTACCATGGCTATGCACCCACAAACGACACAGGATGCCACTGCGACGGAATGGGGACGTATAAAAAGACGAGGGACCTTCTGATTCTGATGGATGGAGGAGGAAAGATTTGAGGGAACACAGAAACATAAACACATTTGGACACGTCCAAAATCTTCGTCCTGGTCCGGTTCCTGGAGTTTGTAGATGCCGCCCATTTGTTCCCCAAGGGCCCCGAATCAGCTCCAGATGCCCAATGAGAGACTACTCATTGTTAAGACAGCTAAGAGGGTCGTGTGACATCACTAACAATTTGGGTGCTGACATCAATACGGGCGTCGATGTTGTCTGGTTCAATGGGTTGGATTGGTACACTTCATCGGTTCCGACAGCTCACCGAGCCGGTACAAGCCAACATGTGGATCACCATAGCATGAGTTATGGTCAACGAACTTCAAGTTCAAGGTACTAAGTGCCCATAACACAGGAAAAGATGAGTAAGCGACGAACAACGACGACATAGTCACAAAGCACCATCCTGATAAACGACGAGCCTATCTGGAGCACCACAGAGGTTCAGAGCACCTCCAAAGCATCGCATGTAGCAGTCACTATCTGGTTGTTTGACAGATGAAGATCCCAGGGAGTTTCCGCACCCTACAGCCGAGTTCATGTTCATCATAAGTTGACGGCGCATCAATGATGGAAAGGTGAAAGAAGCTTACAGCACTCCCTTCCGAATTCCAGACCAGCAAAAGTATACCCAGCTGCCTGGCATGCAGATGTACATGTGTCCGGATGGACGCCAAAGGGAAAATCAATACGAGTGGGCAAAGCACGGCTTGAGACACTATCACTATACAGCATGTGCATGTGTGTCAGGCTGATGGATCGAAAGGTTACGAATGCCGACTTACGTATAACATCCCTGGTATGTGAATGTTCCAGCGGTTTGTTGGATCGTTGGGAGAGGCGTGCCATTATAGTAGATTTTGATTCGGTCGGGCGCACCGCATGTCTTATTTGGATCGCCTGCACAGGGCATCACATTACACTCGTCGTCGCTGACCTGGACGGCTGCTGGGTTTAGTAGGTAATCGCAGTCTGATTGGGCGTTCATCAACGCAGTCAATCGACCAAGCAAGCAACTCAAGGGAGGAAATATGACTGACAGCACTCAGAACCAAACTCAACGCCTCCGAAGATGAAATCTCGGTGAGCACACAAGAGCGTGCAAGTGCTGGGGGTTAGCCCAACAGCGTCGACGAAGTGATCAGCGCGAAGAGTACGAGAAGTCGTTGTATCACTAGGAACGAGGATTTGGGTCATGACTTATGCGTATTTGTTGATAGTGACCATCGGAGTGCGTACGTGTAGCATCCTTTGTATGGCCATATCTGCGTCTTCACCTGTTTACATTGCTGAGCGGGATGTTGTCCAATGAAGGAATTTAAAGGAAGCCTACGAATGGGACCACGGTGGTAATGGCAATAAGCCAGAGAAATGAAGTCCTCATCTGTTAGTACTCTACCAAGCTGGAGTATTGCTACTTCGGTTGGAAGATTATATAGGCGTTGAAGGGATCGCAAGCATCGAGTTCTAGGTTTTAAGCTTTGGTTTCCAGTTGAAGGAGGCACCGGATAATAGCATTAACAGTCTTGGCACGCTCTTCGAAGGCCGCGATGGGCAAGTTGTCCATTGAGAGGCTGTTGAAGTTAACCTTGCGCGTATTGCGCGGTGGGTTTTGGGCGGGAACATTGTGAATGATCCATGATGAACAACTGGCATTGATCCACATATGCGCCACTTAAAGAGTGCTCCTTCACATAGACTTACGGGGACTATCCTACAAACGTGCTTCATGGTCATTGGGTTTTGCGAAGAGACGGGGGTGGCTCACCGCAGTTGAGCGTGCTTGTGGATGATCGATGGACTCCGCGGGAGAACTAGGCGCCCGGAGGTCTGAGGAAGCAAACCACCAAGGCAACCATCACAGTGGTGATCAACAGACGGCAGCAAACAACTCGTCATCCACCTTGGTTTGTTCTGGAATAGTTCTTACGTTCTGGGAAGCCGTCATGGGGCTCGACCTTGTTTCCCAGCGTTAGCTACGAGCACTTCTGGCACCCGCACTTCATCATGATCGTACACCCGCCCGCTACCCCGAGAGGAAACTCGATGGCGATCCCTTCACCGAAAGTGGTCCACTGTGAGCACAAGAGCACGTTCCAAGAGAGATAGGCTCAGTGGTCGGCTACGCATAGAAATTTGCGAGGTTGGTCGGTAATGGTGCGTCGAGAAATGAAGATTGATATCAGCGATGGATGGCTTGGTTGGGCATAAACGACAGCATAGGAAGACAATAGAGTGCATGGAAACGTGCGTGAATAATAAAACAGATTAAGTCCCTCAACCACAACCACCAGATCCCTGACTTCATCATCGGATTCATAGCAGAAGGCGTAGACACGCCTAGCGCATGTCTAGACGGAAGGCGATGGGTAGACAATTTTACTTCTCCGGGTTGGGGTTCCTAGAGAAAGGTATGTGTTAGCGTCGGTGTTGGTGGAATGAGATAGAATATGATGCGATAAGGTGGATGGATCAGATAGGAGCGAAAGACGTTAGATGAATGTTTGTCAACACGAGGTTTCAGTGTGAACTATGCATTATTCGAGAATCATCGTTTGGGAGAGTGGGGAAGAGCTGTCGTCGATAATGTCACTGTGTGAATGACTCACATTCTGCGCTTTCCACCGGGTAATGTTGTTACATTGACAAAGCTATAACGGGGCCCATCAGAATCACAGAATCACGGTTATCGCCAGCGAGCACGCTCACCGTCTGTTGTATAGGATGCGTTTCTTAGCACGACCCTTTGGGGTCTTTTTCTTCTCTTGCTTCTCGACCTTTGGTGTTTGTGACTTGACTTTGCCAGCTCGGGCGAGAGATCCGTGAACTGCGCAGGTGAAGCAAGGGATTTCAATGTGAGCACATCGTTGTAGACGGCGACGACGACGAACCTTTTCCCATGTTGTCTTGAGGTTGCGGACTACAGCGTACAGAAACAGGCAATCGTTGGGTCAGGTACTGTACAGATCTGGCAAATAAGGTTTCGGCAACTTGCGTCGGACTCTATATTCTATTCTACACCCCTGTATTCGCCCCTATTACAATTCACCAAATTCGACTAGCAACAGCAACCACGTCGGCCATTTCGCTTGTATCGTGAACCCGGACAATCAGAGCGCCCTGCTGTACAGCATAGGCCACGGCCGCTGCAGTCGCCCAATTTCGTTCTTTTGGAATCGTTTCGCGTCCGTTCTCGCCTTGAGATAGGATAACTCCGAGAAACGATTTTCTTGAAGCCCCAATCAAGGTAGGATATCCAAACAGAGGATTACGAGTCGTAGTAGATTCTGTGTAGTAGTTACCAGTCAGCGTGGAGAGGGACGAGCAACTTGACCAAGGCTTACTATCACCGATTGTTACATCTGTCGTGACGCGATTAGTATTGCGCAACAATTCCAAGTTCCCTTCGAGGGTTTTGCTAAATCCAATCCCAGGATCAACGATGACCATCCATCTCCTCAAGCCTCCCTGGCCTTTCACGCAATCATCAACTTTACGGCCAAGTTCAACCTTCACGCCTTCAAGAACCTGCTCCTCTTGACTATCGGCTTCGTTTCCTTTGGCGTAAGAAAACTCAGAGTAATCCTTGTTCTTTCCTGCATCACCTCTCGAGTGCATGAGTATCACAGGGACCGCTAGCTTTCTGGTCACTCCCTTCATCGCTAGCATGCAGTCGTTAGGCCCGTTGTAAGGGTATGAATCCGGTCCAGTAAAGGCATAGACATCATTGATACAACTCGCTCCGGCATTTATGGCTGCTTCCGCTACTTCTGGTCGGAAGGTATCAACGCTGATAAGGATATCACGAACTCGTGGATTATCGTGTTGACGGATGGCACGAACAGCTGGAAGAACGCGCGAAATTTCCTCTTCTATAGATATGAATGAAGCTCCTGGCCTCGTCGAGTATCCACCAATGTCCACGATGCTAGCTCCTGAGGCGACAGAAGATTCGATGTACGCCATTGCGGCCGTCGTTTCGACGTGGTCCGATCCGTCAGAAAATGAATCAGGTGTGACGTTGAGCGTCGCCATGATGTGTGTCTTGCGAGGAGACGTTCTTTGGTTGGGTTGAGCATCATAAATCCAATGCGTTGACGTCACTGGAAGGGACCCTGGACTCGTAGGGCACTTTGGGAAAGGCACCACTCGTTTCATAGACGGATCAATTCCTGGAAGGTCGCGAAGGAGGTCGCTGATCGTTTTGTTCAACGTGGGGTGAACGAAGTCCGGAACCATGCTTAGAGAGAAGATCTAAGGTCGGGGGTATTGTGCAGCGATATGAACCACTCACTCGCACAAAGGCCTCAAAACGAATTCTCGTTCGTAGCTTCGGGGATGAGGGACAACGAGTTCACCGTGTAAATTATCCAGGCCAGCACGTTGAGTTGGTGGGCGAGTATCGAGGACGAAGTCATCATAAAACACGATGTCTAGATCAACAGCACGAGGCCCATTGCGAATAGACGGGACTCGTCCGACCTTGTCTTCGATGTGCTTCAGGAACTTCAACAAGGCTAACGGCCGTATATTCGATTCTACCTAGAGATCCGTAAATTAGTGGAGCCAAGGGATATGCAATGGAGCGACTGACTATGCAAGCACAGTTGAAGAATGAAGGTTGATCCGTGACGTACATCGGCGCGGTTTGGTACATGAAGCTAGTGTCCACGACAACGACGTGAGGGGATGTAGGGTTATCGGTGAAGAATCTCGAAGATTCTTCTAGTAGTCGGAGCGCATGTTCAATGTTCTGACAGCTATCACCCAAGTTGGATCCGAGAGCTAGAACGACCTTGTGTGTCTCCTGGTCTTCCACGACATCAGATGCGGTCAGAAGAGGGGAAGGGTCGGCTGTATATGACGTCCTTAGCTACGTGGGAGACAGATACGCTATTTAACGCACGATGAGGGTGGGTATCCAGAGAAACCCAAGACTTTGTCATTGGGAGATATCTGAATAACAAAGGAAAATCTTCAAAGCCACGAGTAATGGATATCTCTGGTGACAGGGCATTGGTCAACGCGAGGGGTTTGGAAGCATGGATTTTCACGGTGGCTGGACTTTCTGTCAACCCGTTCGCGGAGGAATCAACGAAGAAACGAAGGGACTCTTGGGCAATCCGAGTTGCAAGGGCTTCAAGGGTCAGATAGTCCGTCGTTGCCACTGACTGCTTGAGATCAATGGAACCGTGATGTAGATAGCAGTAGAGGGACTTGCGGTAGTAATCGCGACTTCTAGTGCACTCATGCTAAGTGCGTCTATGGTCCTTGCGTGTTGGTGTGACATTGTGTAGGTGAAACTCGCATCGACCCGAACGGGTTGACGATATTTCCGTTCCCGAGGATCGATACCAACCAGAGTGTTTATCTCTAGACCACATAGGGATTCGACGAGCTCCACAGCATCACTAGACCTCTTGAAAGTGCATTGAACCGAGATCGAACCATGAGAAAGGGATGTTCGTGGGATCCGAGCGACTATTCGTATGTCTTTCAACGGAATATCAGGAAAAGCCTTTAGTACGTCATACACGGTAGATACCAGTTGTTTCGGAGAGTACACCTGGTTCATATCGCCAGTAAAGTGCGAAACAATGGCGTCGGCCAGAGAGGCGTAATTTACCGTGGAGGCAATGTCATCGAGACGAGCACATTTCTGGATGTCGAATTCGAGAGCCAATGTCAGATATACACGCTCTAATCGTGGTGTTGAGCTCTCAGAGCCATGAAGGCGAAGCGGTATGACCAAAGAGAGGTCGTTGATTTGGATCAAGTCACTGCGATCCATTGCCTGAAGTCAGAGTCCGGAAAGAAGGAGGGTATGGGCGCTTCTTAGCAAAAACCTTCCGCGGAACTTYCACCAGGTTCATCATGGCTTCATCGTCAACAGTGCCTGCCACGGCTAACAATGCCATTATCGACATCTACAAACCTTTGCCACCAATAAAGGTACTCACTATCTCCAATATCTTCATTAACTGAGCCTCAGGCAACTTGAAGAACCAAAGACTTAAATTCTCGTCAACCGATCCGTTTACGCCGACCTACGTGAAATCGAACTTGTCTTTGAACTCGGATCCGGCTGCAATCTATGAACAACGCGTTAAGAATCGACAAATGCTTTTGGAGAACCCGGCAAGGGAAAGTCGCGCCAAAAAGGAGCGACTAGAGAAGAAGACTAGGAAGAAAGCTGAGAAACRACGAATTGCGGGGGCGTTAGGAAAGAAGATGGCTAAGCTAAAGGGGGTTTGGCAACTGGAAGACTCACAAGCAAAGTAAGCGACCTCATTGRYTGCTGGACTCTGRTGCTAAATCCTTGCTGGTTCTAGATGGGAGCTTTTCCTACCGTTACACCATCTTTGGCTGGGTTACATGTCTGAACTGCTTGGCTTGTCAGACCCAGGCMCTCCACATGCAAAGGCCATGCCGAACTCCAGTAGCATGCATCCCAAGCTACTCAAGGCCGATTTCCACGGTTCAATAATGACTGGTACGTCGAATGTCTCTCACGTCCCAACCACTAATACCCAATCGTGAAGCTAGTTAAAGAAAGCAAGAACCCGGCCTTAGTAGGCCTGTCYGGAATCGTCTTTCATGAATCCGAGAACGCGTTCAAGGTCGTCACCAAACAAGATAAAGTARAATGTAAGCCACAGTTACTCCTGCCCTTGAGTAGCCAGGCYTAACTCCTTCAAGTGATACCTAAACAGAACTCCATCTTCACCTTCGCGGTACCCCTTTACTCAACATTAGCATCATCCACGAGTATAGAGCGCGTATCAATCGATACTGTCCTTGAAAAGCCTCACATCGCTTTCGACTTGTACGGAAATCAATTCAGATTCCGMGCCGCCGACAGAGCTGGCCGCAAGTTYAAGCCCAAGGAAACAATAGAACTATGAAGACGGTGAACTACTTGGATGCCATATCTGTTTTACCTCTTCCTTTGGTACGAACTACGCGCTTTTGTGCATCGTTTGACTGATTATCGATGGTATTCAGTGACGGAGATGAAATGATGGCTAGAAACCTCATTTTACCTCCTTGAAGCATCGCCCGTACCAACCTGTATTTTACACGGCATTTATGAACARTKACTCCAATCAGTTGTCGTTTCGCATCGATGCCTCTGCCGACCGACTTCCTGAGTAATTTTCTTCGCTCGACCTCCCCCCGGCAAAAATGAGGGTGCTCGGGTTGCGGACCTGTGTGTTTCATTTGTCCCATGTTATTCTACACTGGCAGCTCACCCTCTCACTCTTTGGCTATGGAACCAATGACTAGCTAACTCATGTTGTCTCTTTGACAGATGCCAACTATTCTACCATCTTCTCATTCCCTCGGACTCATCTTGAGCGACGTCGTGCTGGCGGCTGCCACCATGCATTTGTCCTAATCAAGCATGGGCGCGTAAAGGCGACATGTGTCTTCCAGGGCAAGGACCATTCCTTACGTGTGGCCTCCACCTCATGTTTTACCAGAAGAGCACCTCCTAAAAATGTACGTATCCTATTCTTCGACGTTTCTATCTAGTCGAACCACAAACGTTGCATCGTTGAAGCACCCCCTTGCTTCGCATATCACCTTTCTAGGGTTTAATCTATCACAGCCTGGCCTGGCTTTTACGCTTCCGACTAGTGATTATAGTGGGTCTCCCCTATTCCAGTACTGCGAAGTAAACTCCTGTGAGGGCCGAATAGCGATCTCTGCATTTGCCATGGGCTTCCCATGCGCAAGCAACGCCACCTGACAGCTTCATTGCTGCCTATAAGGAGGAGAACGGCAACAGAGCAATCGATAAGGCAGCCTCGAACACTGACTCTACGCTTATATAGATAAAGTCTAGCTCGCTCATCCACCGTCTTCGTCGCATAAGCGTTTTTCGCCCTATGTTCCGCTGCTTGTCGCTGCTCTTCTGTGGCCTTTGCTGTCATCGTRGTACCTACGACGACGAAAGCATAGAAAGAGTAAAGGACGAGCAGCGGCAGGCCCAGCGGGACTCGGTGCCTCCCCGACATTCGTACGACACGAATGCGCCGTTCGAGCGACCTCGTATGGGAGGCTACACCAGCTTTTACCGCCGTCGCCTTCGTGAAAGCTTGGACTCTTCTTCTGGACAAGGGAGTCATATGTCTGGTACGCACAAATCCTCGTTTGTAACACCTTGTGTGCGTCACTAATCTTCGACTTGGTGCGYTTTATGTACAGCACGACATGATAGTGATGCTCGGAGTCGTATGACTATCGATAGCACCGCTAGTCAACGGAGTGTCAGGAGGAGAGCTGCCAGAAGACAAATTAGAACCCGTAGCGTGGCGGACTACTTCCGAGCTGCCCCACCCACGTAACCTCCCTGGATCGGCAGGGCAGCAACAACGCTTACATACACGAGAGTCAACTGGTTATCAACGATTGTATGTTTCAGGCTCGAACGCATGACTACCGCTAAGGTTCGTAGGTATTCTCTTCGACCAAGTCAAGTCTTCATCTCTTCGTACCGTTACTTTTCTCCCAGGCATGAATTATAAGACTATCATCGGCCACTGCGTGTCGCAATTACGGTTAGTCTCGGGCCATCCAACAGTCCGAGCGGACCCATTCATCGACGCCACATCCAGGTCAAGTACTCTATAGAATACATGACATGCACGGCAAARTTRCCGGAAAACGAGGCTTCAGGAGTGTTGGGGATAAGTATGTGCTAGATATGTAGATATGGTGCGCTCTCGTGACTGCGCATGGCTATGTTATGCGCCATCTATGGCCATTGAAATATGAGTATGATTACATGCCCCCCTAAGGCCTCAGGAGGTCCTCGTGCGTGAACCTTACGAAGCGCCCGGGCCCCGAATTCCGTTCTTGCGTTTACCATGTCCGTCTCCGTGGCCCTTCAGAAACTTTCCAACTACCGGAGTCGCAACACTCGAGCCTCGCAAGAAATATTCAATGAAGGCTCCCTCGTAATCAAGTCAAATGCTGTCCCAAGCATGGGGGATGAGGGTACGGCCTCGGTTCTGGAGAGCTTGTCCGCGGTTACTTACCTACTTCATGGATAGCTTGGACTTTTCTAGAGCAAATGGCCTTAGCATCCATTGATATCGGACGGCTGGACGTTGCAGATGTATGTAACCTGCTATATCTGTATTCCTGCTTATAGTTTGACATTGACCACAAGAAATGCTTAGAACAACTTGGAACTAAGTTTCCCGACTCCCCACGCGTCGAAATCCTGACTGGCATACGGATGGAGGCCTCGGAGTCACCTGCTACTGTGCTACAGTACTATGATGAACTACTAGACAAGGACTCGGCGAATGGGGTGCGTCTTCTCATGATGATCCAAGGGATCCTGGACAACACTCCAACGTCTCACGAGTTAGGCTGCGTGGAAGCGAAAGATTGYTATTTTGAAGCGCCTCGGACAAGTTGAAAAGGCTGTCAACGAAYTGTCGCAGTTCTTGGATACMTTTTACTCTGATGTCGAAGGSTGGTTAGAACTTGCCAGTCTTTACGCGTCATGCAACCAGTACGTCGCGGNAAGTATCTGTYACRRCTGGWCARWKTCTCAYCMKCGTTGCCAGAWACTCGCTTTCACTTCARGCCCTATCCCACGTYCTTTTGCTATCACCGCAGAATCCCTTTTATACCTTACAGTTTGCRGAGACGGCGTACACCGCAAATGATCTACCGYTAGCATTAAAGATGGCWCTCGTTGCCATTGACATGTGTGAGCAAAAGGAGACACAGCGGGTCCCGGAAGGCATAACTATCCGTGCATGGTGGACAATAAAACTTGCAAGTCGATTCACAAACTTCCCTTCTTGGACAGTGCCTAACATTCTTCCTTTCAGTGCACCAAACGTCTTCGGACGATGCCTTCTACCGCATCTGCSTCCGCATCCAACACCGCTTTGCCCAAGCATATTAACTTCATAGACGAATTGGCTACGGAGCGTGTCTTGCAAGCTTATTCTGCAGCCGAAATGGACAAGAGAGATGGGAAAGATGCTGCTGGMCGRGGCCTCGTTTCGAATTGGATGTCGATTCTTTAGGRTASATCCTTGCAWTGTGYNNANATACCTTTMTTGTCTTGGTCACAAGACCACCRTATTGCCCRTACNTTTAACTYTACGCRCCACCATGCGCACCCGTCGAAGACAAGCAAAATCGCAAAAGTGATGGTTCCGAYGTGGTTCCTGAGCGTAATRGTTACGTTCTCCCACATGTGGCCGAGCAGGTTCTTRTATAAAGGCCTCTCYCYCAAGCGTGSCTCCCCAAAGGTTTCTTTGTACCTACGTTCGCCGAGCTACTTTCAACACTCGGTYCCCCGTCCAGCTTACTTCGCTGCTGCGAATATCCCCAGTCACTCGTTTCTTACTATTTTATYCTCCTCCTCGAACAATGGCTAGAAATCCGTTGAAGAGGCTTTCCATGGCCTTGAAGCTCGGCTCGTCGAACGGAATCGTCGCACCACCCAAGCCTTTGGACATCGTCTCCGAGGCCAGCACGCTCACAGAGTTTTTGACGTCGACCAAGGAGAACTATCTTCGGGATATCAACGACGCAGATGGGAATAGAGGAGCCTGGACAGTGTCTATGGGGAACGAAGCTGGTGGTGAGTTTTTGTAGGGTTCACTTCGAGTCGCGTCCCAATTTCAACTGGTTTTTTTTTCGCGTGTAGACCTTGACAGCATYGCAAGCTCGATAGCTTTTGCCTGGTACTACTCCGCCGTGAACAAGAAACAAACAGTCCCACTTATCCAAATCCAGAACGACGACTTCAAATTGCGGGAAGAGAACGTCTACGCGCTTTCACTCGCAGGGATCAAAGATCCCGTTGAGACGCTCGTTACTTCAAGCGAYATCGAATCATTCATCGTCTTCCCATCGCACAAATTTGCTCTYGTGGACCACAACCGTCTGGGCAATCGCTTCTCTGAGGGGAACAGYAACGCAGAGGTGGTCGCGGTGATCGATCATCATGAGGACGAAGGTCTATACAAAGACGCGAACCCACGATGGATCAATCCAGCTGGTAGYTGCGCTTCTCTCGTCGCGTTGACCATTCGGAATGCTACAGAGGTCGTCAACGCTTCCTCTCCTGCTGACGAAACCGACATCCGCGAACCCTCGGAGCCAACCCCGAAAATCCCAGCTGAACTCGCTACCCTCCTGCTGTGTGCCATTCTCATTGACACTGGAGGTCTCAAGCGTGGAGGAAAGGCCACAGACTTCGACTACGAGGCCGCTACGTACTTGATCCCCAACTCCACCCTCAAGGACAACGTCCCTGAAGGTGATTTGGGTGACAAGTTACCTGACTCGCCTGCAGTCAAAGAACTTACGGGCACGTTGGATGCGAAGAAGTCGGATGTCTCTCATCTCACMGCTCTCGACCTTCTACGAAGAGACTATAAGGAGTCGGAATACCAACTCGGCTGGGCACCGAACCAACCTTCCATCAAAGTCGGCTTATCAACCGTCCCAGTGGGTTTGAAAGAATGGGCGACGAAGGGGAAGCTATTGGAAGCCAGTCAAGAGTGGATGAAGAAACGCGATCTCACCGCTTTGGGCGTCCTTACTTCCTATCGTGATGACAAGAAATTCGGCCGCAGCGGAAAAGGCAAGCATCGTCGCGGACAAGTCTGGGTCCTTCGTCAAGGCACCGAAGAGGGTGCTATTGATATCGATTTGGTGGCGGATCGCTTGTTCGCTGGGTTGAAGGAGAGCAAGGAGTTGAAGCTTAAGAAGGATAAGAAGTTTGAGCTCGTGCCGAAGAAGGAGAAGCTGCCGAAGGAGATGAGGTGGAAGGGGTATAAACAAGGCAACGTGGATGCATCGAGGAAGGTCACTGCACCTTTGGTGAAGAGTATCTTGGAGGGCGACACGACTGTCGTCGCCGCCGTGGCGGAGGGTGACGCGATAGCGGAAGTGATAGTCGCTACCGATCCAGCTGAACCTCCTCAAGAAGCTGGCGACAAAGTCAGCGGCAATGCTACTGTAGAACCAGAGCGTCCATCCGTAACCTCAGCCTCAAGTCTGCCGTACGTCTGATTCGTCTGACGAGTTCACGTTCACTTTTCTATCTGCATCTTCATCTTCTTGAGTACCTCTCTTGGGCTATGCGTCTCGTATAATCATCACGACACTTGGACAACCTCGTAGAATTTACTCTATGCATTTCGGTATGCAGTATATACAGCACTCTTACCTAAAATAGTCAATCGCTTTCCATTTACGGACACTCAATGTATCATCGTGTCGTTCCGCGTCGTTTCACAAATGCAATTGTGCAGCAATGAAGAGACATGTGGTCTCTCCTTCATATTGCCGAGGACTCGACCTCATCAAGGGTAGGACGTGTATACAACACTGGCGTCCATCACCAGAAGGCCCAGAGTGGAATGGTGCGTAGCGCTTCCATTTGATAGCTCGATTTGATAGCTCGGATTGATGCAGGTATCTGGGTACAAGACACAGTTGCATTTTGTAGCAGCTATCTACTGTTAAATTATTTAATATAAGAAAATACCATAAAATGGGGAGTATAATGATACGAAACTAAATATCGATACAGAGTGTAATGAATGACGGGGTCAGATATGATGATCAGGTAGATGGAAACAGAAACGAGCGGTATATCAGTGTGATGAGAACAAACAAGATATATAGGGTTTAGTCGGACAACATTCCAAGGGTGGTTAACATGGCTTTTCGCTATGGGGTTGAGGAGATAGTCAGACCAGATGGTATGGAAAGAGAATGATGAAGATGAAACTCACGTCAATGGTCATGGCATTATGGACATGGTACAATCCATGACTACTGGGCATCGAGGACCGTCGACCAGCACTTCCGGTATCCGAATGCCGTGGTGATGTCTCGGTATTGGGACGGAGCGAGGAGAAATCAGCGACCTCAAGAGGACGATCAGAAACGGAATGAGAGCGCTTGAGTGGAGCTGGCGGGTCCTTCAAGGTTATTCCAAGCATATCGCACAATTCCTGTTGTGCTCGAACCATCGCTCGAGTTTCAGATGTTGGCGTGTACACACCCTATTGAGCTATGTTCAGAAGGAGGCAAAGATAACAATGAAAAATGAACATACCGAAGAGGCTCGTGTGGGTATATCCGTGACAATTTCAAACGGCCTACGACGAGGAATAGGAGGGACAGGAGGAACTTCGTTCGGAGACAACGTTGCAGAAGCGAGAGAGGCAGTACTCATACGCTGGCCATTGCTGCTTACAGACGACCTCTGGCTACGACGGAAGCTTGAGGTTGACCGTAGTCCCGCTTTGGAAGCACGGATACTGGATTTTCTCGAGGCCATAACACGGCTGGAGCGATGCCCCGCAGAGTCAGGAGGGATACTATCCAATTTCTTCGTGAGCTCATCGTATTCATTGGCAACGTCCTGAGCTTGCTTCCAGGCATCGTCTTTCTCCGCCTCGAGTGTTTCAATCTGTGCTTTGAGTGACTGGTTCTCGGACACCTGCTTGAGGAAGCTTGTGTTCAACTTTCTGAGTGCCATCGCCAAAGCACTAGACGAGTGAACTTCGCAGAGGGAAGTCAGTTGGTTCAGCTGCTCATCCACGCTATCAAGCTCCTCAGCGAGTTCGTCGAGGGTTGTCGAGATCTCGCTGAGTTCATCCAGTACTCGCAAGGGAGGAACACTGAACTCCAGGACGGCCCCTTCCAAATGAGCTGAGAGCGTATCGAAGAGCCCCGCACGTCTACGAGTCATCAGCTTGTACTTGGTTTTGATGTCGGCTCGCTGGGTATGGAGCTTCTCGATCTCCTGAGCGATATCACGATCCAAAGTTTCAAGCTGCAAAAGCCTGAATGATGACGCTTCAGCAGACTGACGGATAGCTCTCGACACGATGGCCTGCAGCTCTGCGGAAGAGAAGGTCCATTTGGCGGCTTCCAGAGTGTACCCCCTCCACTTGGGTGCAGGAGGACGGAACTTGGGAACCTGAGCAGAGTACTGGCGTTGATGTCGTCCACCAACAGGTGGTACGCTGCTGGGTAGGTTGGGAGCAGACGCATTGCGATGCCTGGGTTCGAGCGTCGCGGTGGTAAGATGCGTGGTACCCTGTTGAGGTCGACGGGGGCCAATGGGAAGTGGGGGACGAGCTCTGGGTCGACGAGGGACAGCGGAAAGAGGGGTTCGCGGGTCAATTTCCAAATGAGCGTTAGGATGGGCACTACTGGGGGTATGTGTGGCCCCATAGTGATACTCGGAGCCATGAGCAAGATGGGTGAAAGGCGAGTCTTGAGGAGGATGTATATGGGCGATAGTGGAGTACGGAGGGGGGGCTACAAACGACGGGGACAGGGGATGGTCTATATCGAGATCACCAGGAATGGACGTAAATGGCGAGATGAGATTAAGACTTGAAGGTAACGAAGTTGAAGGGGTATTAATGATGGGCAATGCCGGGCTGCGGCTAGAGCTGGGGGTATCAAGAGAAAGTGGTGGAGGACGAGGGGCGGGCTGATGTACAGAGCGAGGTGAATCATAAGGTGATGTTCCAACATTACGGTTCGGATGGGCATAGAATGGTTGGTCCGGGTTGCGCGCTGGTGAAATAGGCGGCAAATGTGGGGATGAATGCGAAGTAAAGCTACGAGAAGAAGGCGAAACAGAACGAATTGATGCAGAAGAAAGCGAAGTGACATCGGAAGTCTTGGTATGGGATGGTATCGGAGACAAATGAGGAGACGAGTGACTGTGCGCTGAGCTATCGTAAACATGGGGGGATGCAGGGATACGAGGCGAAGATAAATTAGGGGAATGGGGCTGCAGTGAAGGACCAGCAAGGATACGAGGCGATGAAGGACGACTGTGGTCCCTGTGTGCTTGTGGGGCACTGAGATTTGGGGAAGGAGCACTACGAATGGAGAGCGCTGGAGTACTTGGTACAGAACTGGACGATGCAGACCGTTGGGTCGCGTTTGGAGGGAGGTCAAAGATGGTTGGTAATACAGGGTCGCCCACTCGGGGCCTTGGAGAACGTGCAGGAGAACTGGGTATGCGGGGGGAGAACAATATATCGTCGTTCGTGACGTCTTCAGGAAGTGAGTTCTGTCTTATCGAAATAGATGGTGAAACTTGGTCGTGCAATTGGAAGTCCATTTCATTGGGCTCCTCGACGACCATTCGATGCGTCCCTGGAAGTATAGGACTTCCAATAGATTCAGCTTCCTCCTCTTCCATTTCCGAAAGCGGTCGTTTAGGTGGGAACGCCTGGGGAGCATCGAGCTCTTTCGAGGGGCCTGGGATGGCAATCGAATCATCCAAGGATGACTCGACTTTAGCAGGAGCCGTCGCATTCCTCAGTAGGCTGGCCTGACGAGAATGACGAGCGCCGCGCACAGAGGTTGCTGCTCGAGTCAAGAGAACCTGCTGAGTCAAACTGGCAGGTGTAATACTCCCTCGAGCAGGCACGCCAGCTGAGAGCGGCATCAACACAGGGTATTCATGCGTAGATTCACCTCGGTTGACAGGGCTGAGCATATTGAACGTCCATGTCGGGCTGAAAGCACTTGGTGTCTCTGGGAACTCTTGAGAATCAGATCGTTGAAGCGACCGAGCACTCGAGCTCGGCGATCGGTCATCCTCTTGAATCTCTTCAACGTGGGGATCGTCTTTCGTGCTCTCCTCCAACTCTTTCTCAGGTTCGGCGGTCAACTGTGGGCGACCACTGTCCTCTTGCTTCATGCTATCGCCAGTCAAGGGAGTGAGAACCGCAACAGGCAGTCGCCTGAGATCGCGCGAGGTACGTATCACCTTGATGGGACTAGGCGCACTACCAGACCTCGCACGATTGAAAATCGTCCGTGAAGGTGGTAGGAGTGGTTCGCCATTGTCGGGCGAGGCCAAGGACGTCAGAGTGCTAGCCGTACTAACAGAAAACGTAGCCGTGCCCAACTTTGACGAACTTGAAGACAGTGGTGAGTTGATGGACATAGGGTGAGACGCCCCAACCTAGATAAGTTCAGTGAATGATCTCAAGCATCAATGACCACATGAACAAACGTACCTGGGTTGATCTAGGCCGTTCACCAATAGGCAGAAGTGCTGGTCGACGTGGTAATTCGCGCCCACCAATCGGCATCAATGGTGGGCTTTGAGGCTTTCGTGGAGACCACTCCGCCGCCGCTAGAAAAGATGTCAGCTTGATGGACACCCAATCACAAAACGAAACCTACCTCGGACTGCATTCGGCAACAAACTTAGACGGGCTTCAGTCTGCTGCTTACTCATTTTAGACTCTCCTCCCAGACTACCGCCCGAGACTGCACCCGAGCTCTTCTGTGAGCTCACAGGGCTCAACATCGAACTCGATTCTTCAGAGATAGGTGAAAATGGCAAGCGCAACGTGGGAAACGTCGGTTGCTGCGAGTCAAATTGATAATAATCCAAGACGTTGTCGATTTCTTTGCCTGAGCCAGGCTCGGACGTCATCGAGAACCCTCCAGCTGAGCGTGGGGTAGGAGCGGGAGAGGCAGCAACAGTGCTCAGTTGTTGGGGGTTTTGTGCTGGCTGCGCTTCGATGGGGCGGTGATCATGAGCCTCCTGCTCTTCTTGAGGCATTATTTCAGGGCTAGCTTCGACGAGTGATTGTGGTGGTGGTGAGGCGATGTCTGAATCACTCTTCGCTGTGGTTAGCTCAACCCGTGGGTGATTTGATGGTGATGTCGCTATTGATGGTTCTGCCTCTGATTTGTTCGACGATGCAGTAGAATCCGTTAGGTTTGATTGCTCAGATGTCTGTTCCGTTTCCTTGGGTTGCGGTTGTGTCACGGGGTCTGGAGTGTTGGGAGCAGATGAAGCCGCCTCCGAGATACGCGAGATGCGGCGGGAAGCTCGGTCAGGCGAGGCGCTTGATGAAGGACGCTCTGCCGTTATTTCATCAGGCAGCGTTGGCAGCTCAAGTGCAGTTGTGACATGATCGACATCTTGGGTTGCTCTGTTGGGAAGGCTTTTAGCACTCATTCGTTTCCCTGGCGCTGTCTTGGGGCGGTCGCGTAGGTCCGGGCCTGACCGTTTAGGCATTCTGCGGTGCATTGAATCGGCCGTTGAAGGTCTGTATGACGACGGAGGCGGCAAGGTGACGCCTGTACCGCCTGGGATCATGATAGGACTCCCAAATTGGTCCCCGCGATCACCAAAGAAAGGCGACGACATCAGGGGGTGCTCCCCACGAGGTAACGTCGCTGAATCCTGTCTCGCAAAGGTCGCGCTAACACCACTACGATATCGTGATGTCTGGTTTCCGCTCAGGACGAAGGTGTTGGCAAAAAGGGCGCGTGCAAGAGATGTGCCTGAAACTGCCGATGAAGGCTCAGTAGACGCGATGGATTCGTTGCCCCTGGATTGAGGGCGCGATTGGTTGCCTGCAGTATGGAGAAGCTGGACTTTGGGGCCATAGAGCGAAAAATTGGGGATTTGAATAGGTGCTGGTGCTGGTTTCCTAGACGTCGAGGCCTGGGGTAGATGGATATTAGCACATTTAGTAGATCAATGAAAAAATGGGTGGTGCCTACATAAGGCAGCAGAGTTTCCTCATCCACTTCGGTCGATTTCTGTTGTGGGCTCTACGAAACGTGTAAGTTGGAAAAAGCGAAGCAGGTGAATGATGGCACTTACATTCGACGCTGCATCGGCTGCATCAAAGTTCACATATTCCAGTGAATACACAGAGCCTTCGTCATCTTCGTCGTTCCCTCGACCATCAGCTTGGACTTGACGAAGCCCCACTCCATGATCATCCGAGCTGACCATTGCTATGCTTTCTTCAGTTTGTTGCTCGTGTGTCTCCGTAGAATCCCCTCGTCGCAAAGCCCCTTCATTACCACCCAACTCAGCAACCCAAGGTCTCCGACCATCATCCCGTGCATCTTCCACCGCTGCGTCCATGAATAATGTAAACGACTTGCGCTTCGCGAGGTCTGGGGGCATCAAGTCTGCCAAGTTAGATTGTGGGAGGTTGACTTCGAGTCTGGGCGAAGCTGGTGGAGGTTCCTGTAAGAACTCTTCCTCGGACGGCCGTCTTCTCCCATCCCGCGAAGAAGATTGGTTTCCATCGCGAATATCCAGTACTTGGGGAGGCCGATGGTGTGCGAACGAAGTATTATAGTCCCAGCTAGGCGTTGGCTTTGATGAAGCTATACCATAGGAACCGTATTCCCCAGCATCCGCAAACGTTCTGGAAGCGACTGCATCCTGCCTTCCAGTTGCGAGGGTTTTCGTTTTTCGTTTAGGGCCTTTTGGGATGTAGGATATGAAGGAAGAGAGCATTTCGAGACCGTGACCGCGTCGAGAATCAAGGTCCCCAGGGCATCCAGCGTTGGCGGTGAGGAATGGGAAGGAAGAGAGGGTATATAATGATGGGTATATTCGTGGTTGGCAAGGACCATCGCATTTGGGGACCTCGCATCAGTCAAAATACTGTTTGGCCTTGTGTCGCCTGTGTCAAGTCCATCATATCCAAAACGTCAGGCCTGGAGTTTCGGTAACTTTAACCATTTCTGATAAGATTAGATTATTCCCTCCTCGATATCTTTTGCCCCCCTGATGCGATGGTACTCATGCATCGACAATCATTGGACCATGAGACGACCGAGGATCTGCACCTGACTCGGCCTCTGCATCCCCCAGCGAGTCCCCCACCCATTCGTCGCCTGAACCTCCGCAGAATACCCAATTTGCAGATGATTCACATATCCACGCTCCTCAGCCTCTGAAACACGAGCATCCCGACCCCGACCCCGCATCCCATTGGCCCAATCAGGTGGTACCATCATAGAGTCTGATCAATTCCACCATCACTCTGGAATACAATTATTGCCTCATCCATCATCTGAGGGCGTGGACGAAATTAATCTGGCATGACAGTCTGTGTGCTACAGTATGGACCGTTCTGTTTATCTTTCCGAAGACATTGACCGAGGTCACCGCATGTGATAAGCTCGACATATCATCACCATGGAAATGAACATGAAAGTATGCTCAAGCCTCCTCGGGATATGGATCCGACCCAAGGCGACGACGGAGTCCAGACCGCTGAGATACTAACTCACATCTCAGGCCATCCGTTCGATCGACCCTTTGTTTCCAAACGCGCCCCAGCAGCCAACGTTGGGGTACATAACTCGGCCATGGAAGTAGATACTTTCAAACCACTCAAACGTCACCCAGATGCAGAAAATAATTATCTAAAAAAGGGAAATAAGTCCGTTGCGTAGATCATCCAGGTATGCTTCGATACGAGATCGGGACTCGGGAGGGAAGAACCAAGGAAGAACAGAAGCAAAACTCACAGTGTACCGGCAAGTGTTCAACGTTCATGCATCATGCTTCAGGCGTGGTAGGTTCTCGAGCCCCGTTCACTTTTCCCTGTGTAAAATAGCACATCAAACCTGAAAATCGCGCTACCTCGCGGCCTACAGAGGCAGCCAGTTTCCGGGCGCTTGTACAGCGCCAGCTCCTATCAACCCCCTGAGGATAGTCTTTCACCTCGAACCACGATGCCGAGTGACAACCCATAGCATTGCATCCGAACCACCTCCTGCAAGTACTTTGAGAGGGATCTGATCCTTAGCGGTCGCAGTAATGATATGGAAAACGGTTTTGGGTTCGTCATCTACCCAATTCGATCAATCCAACCAACCTAATCCTTCAAACTAGAGACGATACAGCATCGGCTGCCGTCCTCTTATGCAAGACCTCTCGAGTAGAGGGCCTATATCCTTCTTTTCTTCTATATAGCTCTCAAAAGGGGATTGCCGAAGCCCAGTCCCCCGCAGAGGATCTGAAAGAGCCTGGGAGGCCAGAATCGACTCTTTGTGACGATCTATCCAGTGCTCGCTGACGACTTCTGCTGCGATTCAGATAGCCATGAGGCCTCGGCAAGGCTAACGCACACATATATATGTATCCGAAGAAATTCACGGTCCTAATATCTCCCATGCTACATTTGCTATGGGCCTCCTTCAGGTACGTGGCTCAACAGGCTTCGTAACTCATACACTCACAATATGTATGATTCCTAGTCACGCAGTCCTGCGCCATTTTCCTGGCGATTCATCCACACCGATTCTTTCCTCTTAGAAGGCCACATTGAAATCCGACACCTTCCCCATATCCCCGACGATTTCGTAGCGGTATCGTACACATGGTCACCCGCTATTAAAGCATGGAGAGACCGAGTCATGTCGACTGGGATTACTTACTGTGATGCTCTCAAAGGGGACCCAGACTTCTGGGAGGCTGCGAAGACACAGAAAGAGTCGCAACGAATGGCTCAGATGATACAAGAACACGAATATGCAGCTAGAGTCTGGCTGGGTTCCCATGCAGTTCGGGGCATTCTCGATCAGACGAACGACCCTTTACTCGACGAAGCCAATCGCTTCCTGGAAACCGTCGCTTTCGTGGCTCATAGTCGAGGTCAAGACTGGTTCTGGATTGATATCTTATGCATTGACCAGGATAACGTTCAAGAAAAAGAATACTTCGTTTCCC
>JAPEVF010000172.1:0-80638 GCA_029747585.1 Pleurotus djamor | reverse complement strand
CTGCTCCGATCTGATGCATTAAAGTCTCGTCACCCTTGTGATGTACCCATGTGCATTCTACGATTCATAGTGACGCAGTGTCAGCTACTCTGCGTCCTCGTTACTCGCTAACCTAAGCAGATGGGTTCCACATGACGCAGCGGACTGTCGTAAAGGTTCTGTGAGTATATAATGCTGCCTCAATTAAATCCCCGAAACTCATACCACCGTATCAATTCATTTTTCCTTTTGACCCGACCCTCGTATCTTCGAACCCACACTAGAAGCCAAGATGTCACCAGAACGACTCGCTCCGCCCATTCCCTTCCCCAAGGAACGAGTTGATCAAGTCGAATTCCTCGTCAAGAAGTACTCAAGCCTCATCCGAAGGCCAGGGAACGTCTCCCTGACGGCTGGCGCAACAAAAGAGGATCGCGCAGCTGTCGTCTTACTTACTGGTTCGACTGGTGTGCTCGGTAGTCATATCCTCCAACACCTGATCCAAGATTCTCGCGTCGACACGCTTTACACCCTCGATCGCCCGTCTCCCACACCCCTTCATGAAAGACAAGCTAAATCTTTCCGAGTTCACTCCCTGGATCCTGCGGCCTTGTCCTCTACGAAGCTTATGTCCCTTGAGGGGAGCCTTTTGGATCATCACTTCGGATTGAAACCTGAAACATACGAAAAGGTCGGGCAATGCTCTCAATGCAATGTCAAGACTACACTGACTCATCATGTACTCTAACAGCTTATAAATTCCGTCACCGTTATTATTCACAACGCGTGGATGATCAACTTCAAGGCACCTGTCCTCGTGTTTGAGCCGCTCATCATAGGAGCGGTCCATCTCATCAATTTCGCACATACTTTACGAACTCGAAAAACCCAATTCGTTTTTTCCTCATCGATCATATCCGTTCAGAACTTTGGTTGTGCTACTAATGTTCCTGACGCAGTGATACCTGATGCACGGGTTTCACTTGACATCGGCTATGGTGAGGCAAAGTACGTTGTCGAAAGGGTACGTACTTGGCTCATTTTCGCGCTTCTGTTTCAAGACGTGTGCTGATAACAACCACAGCTTTTGGCGTTGAGCGGTCTCAACTCTTGCTCCGTGCGATCGCCGCAACTCTACCTTCCTGAATGGCCAACATCTGGTTGGCTTCCTCTAGTCGTCAAATCCAGCTTAGCTCTTGGTCAGATGCCGGAGTTCTTGGGCGTAAGGGATTTCCCAGTCGCTAAATTAGTGCTTGATTTGACATGAAAAAAAACTCGTTTTCAGAAGGTCGAATGGCTCCCTGTTGACTATGCTGCAAAGTTCACTGTCGATATCGCTCTGCATCGCGGGGATACGCTGCCACAGGCTGTCAATATTCGTCATCCTCACCCTGTCAGCTTTCTAGATGTACTTGGGTGGATACAAGAGGCGATCTCTGGGTATCGAGGACAGAAACTCGCCCTCCCCCTCGTTTCGTTAGCATCTTGGCTCAAAACCCTTCGGCGCTCTGGTATCAGGACTGGGGATGTGGTGAGCTTCCTTTCCTCTACAAGTCGTGGCTTCATGATACTTAACCCGTACGAAAGCCCGCATTAAAGCTTCTGGCGTTCTATGACGCAGTAGTCGAGCGTGAAGAACATATGGAACGGGTACCCATTGTTGGCGGGTATCCGTTGGTGGATCTCACAACTGCGCATTCCGTATACCCGACCCTGGGTCAGTTGAAGAAGCTAGATAAGGCCGCTGTGGCTGGATGGGTTGACCATTGGGTGAAAGAGAAGTTCTTCCCGCCCACTATACCTGCCCGCTTGTAGAACATTTGGGGGATGGGTTGACTGGATTAGGGGGGATTTCTTACCCGTGTCCGGTTCAATCTCGCTTTGATAGACGTTTGTGCATACGGAGCGGCAAAGCTGGGGCTCTCTAAAGCTGGCTTCTGCTATTCCAGCTCTTTTTGCGGCGTATATGACTTTCGTGCCGCCCGAGCAGTTGAACAAATCACCATTATTACATCCCTGATCCCCCCTCTTGATTCTCCTATCGGGGCTCATGACCGCTCGTTCTGACGCTAGGATCAAACAAACTCCGCCTTCTCAGCTTCTTTCTTTACACCATCTCGAACTGACAGCTTCACGACTTGACGCGACAACAATCGTGCTGCGTGACTTCTACCCTTGTGAATGACGACACTGGAACTCTGGCCTGACGCACATGCGTGCCTCTGTGATCAACTTGGCTTGACGTTGTCAAGCCTCTGATAGCGATGGATCGCGTATCCTTCTCTTTAAGAAACCAACGTTGACGAGACTCTCAGTTTGGCAACCACTTTCCGCAAAAATTACGCTCACTCCATGGAGTTTCTTCAGGGTACCCACGAAGCTAGGCGGCGAAGTCGTCCGACCTTTTGTCTACCGGCGACACAGCGGCACTTTCAAATCCGATGTTCTGTGAACTGCTCTTGAATTTATCTGTGGCCCTTTGATACAGGCTCGCGGGTCAAATACAAGTCCCCATCCAGGCCCGAGTCCTAATCAACTTGACGATGCCAAATACATCGTCCACTCAGGTCATGGCAATTTTACCGTCATCGACTAGTCACACTAAGACCCGGCACCCCCCATCCGGACTCCAAGCTCCAAGCTCTACAGCCAAACAGACTTATCTGTCTGTCACACTTTGGACGGCAACGCAAGGCGCTCAGCATGCACCTGTCTCCGACGTGCTGTTATCTTTACTACAATTTAATGCTTTCAAACTTCAAAGCTTCACGTCCGACTCGAACGACTCTTTACATAACTTTGTACATGTGCGTTTTCTCTTCGCATGAGGATGTGGAGACTGCCTCATAGACTCTGCAACCCATGAAAATGGTTGGTATATAAATACTAGATCGACCCGCAGTAGCGAGTGACCCACAATGTCGCCAGATGCCCTCTCTCCACTGCTCTCCTTTGCTAAGGAACGAGGTTCACATATTGAAAACCTCGTCAAGAAGTACTCTGCACTTATAATCCCGGCGGATGTTTGCCCTGCCCAAAATGACTGCACTGCTGTGGTCTTACTCCCCGGTTCAACCGGAGTCCTGGGCAGCCATATGGTCCAATACCTGGTCAACGACACTCGCATCCATAGCATTTACACTCTCGACCGTTTGTCTTCCACGTCTCTTCATGAGAGACAAGCTATGTCTTTCCACAATCACTCATTGGATCTCGAAGCTCTGTCCTCCGAGAAACTCACATCTCTCGAGGGAAATCTCTGTCAGTATAATTTCGGTTTAGCACCTGAAACTTATGAAAAGGTCTGAACCCTCCCCGTGCAATGTATCAATTACCCTGGCTTATCCTTTCTTTGACCCTCTAGTTGTTGAATTCCGTCACCATCATCATTCACAACAGGTGGATGGTCAACCCCAACGGACCTATCTGCGCATTCGAGCCTCTCATAGCCGGCACTGTTAATCTTATCAATTTCGCGCAAGAACTGCGCACAGGGAGTGTTCATTTTGTCTTTAGTTCGTCAATCACAGCGGTGCAAAACTTTGGATGTGTCGCTCGGGTCCCCGACGCAGCAATATCGGAATCAAAGGTCGCGCTTGGCACTGGGTACGGCGAGTCAAAGCACATCGTGGAACGGGTGCGTTGCATACCGTCATCCTAGATCCAGCTCCACACGAGGTCAATGCTCTGACTTTCGGTCTCCCCAGCTTTTGGCATCGAGCCATCTCAAGTCTACCTCCGTCCGCATTCCACAACTCTACCTCCCATCATGGCCAATATCAGGATGGCTCCCTTTTGTTATCAAGTCTAGCTTAACCCTGGGTCGATTTCCTGCAATGTTGGGTGTAAGCTGCCCTTCACCAATACCCGAGAATTAACATTGAAAGATCTGGTATTAGAAAGCTGAATGGCTTCCTGTAAACCATACTGCCAAGTTTCTGATTGAGATGGCCTTAACAGACGGGAGAACAACGCCTCAGGTGGTGAATCTCCGCCATCCCCATCCTGTTAAATTCTTCGATGTGCTTGGATGGATTCAAGAGGCAGTCTCCACGGACAGAGGTAAAGGGACAGCCTTGCCCCTTGTGCCGCTGTCAACTTGGGTCAAAAACGTCCGCCACCTGCAAGCCATCGGTATCACAGCCGAGGATCTGGTAAGATTTTCCTTCTGAGGATTGGCCTTTTACCTGACCGCAAAACGCGCATCATAGCCTGCATTGAGGCTTCTTAGATTTCTCGAGGAGATAGGTGAGCGTGAGGAACATCTGGACTCGGTTGCCATCGTTGGAGGATATCCACTACTGGATCCCACATTTGCGTATTCCGTATTACCAACGCTCAAACAACTGAAGCCGCTGGATAAGGAGGATGCGACTGGCTGGGTTGAATATTGGATCAAGGAGAAGTTTATACCTTCAACCACCGCATCTCGGCTTTAGGAACCTGAGGTTCGGGAGATTATCTGACACCCGGGATAGGAGAAAAGACATAAGGAAATAATGTTCTTTACTCTTTATTATCTCTACATAGCTTGAAGTTCTCATATAATCAACAGATTCATAGAAGTTGACCGAAAACGACGGGAGCAATACAACCATCGCTCGAACGCAACTTCTCCAACTCCCAAGTGGTTTAACTTGATGCATAAAGGTGAGCTAGCCTCAATCGAGGCTCGTCGGCAGTTCAACTCTCCTGTTCCCAGCTTGCCCAGAGTAATTGGATCTGTCTCCTGAGTCTCCTCGCACGCCCCTAATACTGAACTCTCTCGGCAGAACGCTGGCCGAACATGTTGGTAGGGCTCTCTCTGGCTTCCCCCTTCCAGACTTCCACGATAGCCTCGCGCCTCGGATCGATCCTACCTTTTCCTTCTCGTCAATCGTTCCCTTGCTGGAACCCCACATAAACCTTAGCGCGATAACAGAATAAAATCCCGGCTACCAATTTCGCCCCGAGAAACGAGTTGATCAAGTTGACGAACTCGTCAAGAAGTACTCCAAACTCGTCTTTACGGGGAAGCCGGCTCTCCGGCTAGCAGTGGCGTATCAAAGGATCACGCTAAGTACTGTCGTCTTGCTCACTGGTTCGACTGGAATTCTTGGCAGCCACATCTGACTTCAACCCTCATTTACTTCCCAGAATATCCCCCTATGACCACCGGTATTGACTGAAAACCTCGTTAGGTATCCATAACTCTGTATTCGTCCTCGACCTTGCCCGCGACCATAGCGGACGTCACCACGCCACATCGTCAACTCCAGGCCCTCTACGTAACACCAACACCACGCGTGCTCTCGTACAATGATGGCGGAAAACTTTCATCCTCACTTTTGCCTCTGAGAAACGTCGACAGTTTCGTCGTTCGATCCGCCGCGGGCACAAGATGAAGTGACTTTCATGAGGTCATATACTCTCAGATATGATGACGTAGAAACCTACTCGATGAAATTTGGATGGACTGGGTGCTTCCTCGATGCACATCTTTGATGACTTCAATCAAGAACAAGCATGGACGCATATGATGAAGAGATGGATCGAGACTATGATTTTATCTTGCTTCTCTCCGCAGATCACTTCTATCACTGCTATACAACTATAAGGCATTCTCCGACCGAAGCTTAAGGCCCACAACTTCACAGCAGGATAAAAACGAGGCTGCTTCGACCCCGACCACCTCCTCGCTCTCTCTTCAACGCTGACATGCCCCATTCCAGAGCAACGCAAAATGGTCATGGTCATGATCCTGTTCTAGCCATCCCTTTTCCTGAGGAACGAACTTCTCAGGTCGAGGGCCTCATCCGAGCGTACACTGCTCAAATTATTCCACGCGATTTTTCGAACATCCCTGGGAAAGGAGAGAGCAAGGTTGTCGTTCTTGTCACTGGGACCACTGGTGTCTTGGGCAGTCACCTGCTTCAGAGCCTGGTAACCGATTCTCGCGTCGATCAAGTGTACACCCTCGATCGTCCATCGACTTCCGCGCCACTATATGATAGACAAGCTCGGGCGTTTCGGAAGCACTCACTCGACGTTTCGACCCTCTCTTCTCTCAAACTGAGCTCCCTTGAAGGGACTCTAATAGAGCCCCACTTCGGACTCAACCCCGAGACTTACGAAAAGGTCAGACGCGCTTTTGGATCATCATTGCACTTACTCATTCTAAGCGAACACCGTAGCTTTTAGATTCAGTCACGGTTGTCATCCACAATGCGTGGATGCTGAACTTCAAACATACCGTCTTGGGGTTTAAACCTCTCATCACCGGGATGGTCAACCTCATCAATTTTGCTCACAAATTACGCAGTCGCAACGTTCGCTTCATATTTGCTTCCTCAATTTCATCTGTCCAGAACTTTGGGTGTGTTGATCAGGTCCCAGATGCAGTTGTATCGGACCATCACATCGCGCTGGGATTAGGGTATGGGGAATCAAAGCACGTTGCAGAACGGGTATGCATCCTCTTCCTTTGCTTACATGCCGTACTCAGCGGAGTGCACTAGGTGTTGGCATCAAGTCAAATCAGTGTCTGTTCGATTCGCTTGCCACAACTCTACTTAGACAGGTCGTGGCCTACCTCCGGGTGGCTTGCTCTCGTCATCAAGTCCAGTTTAGCGATGGGTGAGGCCCCGATGTTTTTGGGAGTAGGTCCATTCTCGAATGAATTATCGAATGATGACACAACTGACACACCAAAAATTGAACTCACGTTCAGAAAGCAGAATGGCTTCCCATTGATTTCACTGCTAAATTCACAGTTAATCTTGCCCTGGCAAGAGGCGCGATACCACCAGCGGTAAATCCCTACCATCCGCATCCTGTGGCGTTCGTAGATGTGCTGGTATGGGCAAGAGACGCGATCTCGACCCGTCGAGGAGGGGAGCCCTTTGCCATCATTTCGTCCTCGTCTTGGGTTGAAAAGCTACGGAAGCTGGAGAGAAGTGGTGTGTCTACCAAAAAAGTGGTACGGCTATCAATCCATTTTGTTGAAGCTGAAACGTCAATCAGCTTACCATTTCAATTCCTTTTAGCCCGCTATCAAGCTACTCGGGTTCCTTTCAAACTTAGTTGATCGAGAAAAATCATTGGACTCGGTCCCATATTGGGCCGGGTACCCTCCACGGGATATCACGGCTGCACGCTTAGTTCCCCCATCTATAGATCAGCTGAAGCCGCTGGACAAGGAAACTGTTGCCACTTGGGTTGATCAATGGGCTGATGAAGGTTTTTTGAAGCTAGGAGTACGTACTCGCGCGACTGTAGTTGCAGTGTTGAATATTTGAAACGTGTTTATAGACGGAATCAGTATGACAGGGCTTCTTAACGAGAGAGGCAGGGCGAGGGGGGCAAGATTTCAGCGCATCTAGTGCATGGCTTGTGCATGGTTCCGTGGTTTCTCAATTTCGCAAGTTAGGTCCATTCAGGGGTGCTCCTAGCTTAAGTATCAGTGTTTTTAATTTGTAGTCGGTTCCGTCATCCCTTCTTCCTTCCTGACTACGACCGAGTCATTTGCACTCTTTCTCCTGCCATCAGCAAGCATCAGACTCATTTCCGCACAACTAACTGTCAAAAGGCAGTGCACTCTCAACCGAACCCTGACTCACTTAGGATCAAAACTTTGGCTGGGCAACCACATAAATACGTCGACGTTGGGGGCCGACCTTACCAACATCGCCATCTGCATTTGCCATGGTTGCTGTACCCACCTCAATCGATTCTTCTCAGGACTTTACTCTCCCCGAAATCCCGGAACTCCTTCTCCCAAACTTCCTTGATATTTTGCTGCCACCTTCACCTGTCAAAGATGTGCCCGTTCAAGAGAATGTCCCTTCGAACCCGATGATCGATGCCCTGCGTGGCTCTACCACCAAAACGCTTACCTTGAACGGGGCTCCTACCCATACGACCACCAATTCAGCGACTTTGGACGCGTTCCAGGAAATCAACTACTCCACTGGTGCGGCGCTCAATAAGCTACTCGGAGCGGCTTGGAGGGAGGATCAGGAGCTGACGCTTCGGATCATTTGGAATCTGCGTAGCATTCCCGATGGAAAGGGTGAGAAGGAGGCGTTTTACAAGGCGTTTGGGTGGTTGTACAAGGAACACCCGCGTACCGCTATTTCCAACCTCCATCTTCTTGTCGAGCCTGTTTGTGTCAAAGGGAAGTCGCAAAAGGCCCACGGGTACTGGAAAGATCTCTTGAATATCCTTGCCTTGGAAACTACGGATGAATTGGTTGAGTTCACGGGCGAACCTCGCTTCCTTCATCATACCCGCCAAAAGTTCACCTACTCTTCAGCTCGGAACGCAGCCAAACCAGCGGATCAGAAAGATGCACGTATCCAGGCTGCGAAGGAGGCGAACGAACGCGGAAAAGTTCGTGCCCGGGAGGCTCGAGCCAAGGTCGCTGCCTCTGAGCACGTCGTCCTCGTTCGTAAGCTCCAATCGCCCAAGTATCGTGCTCTATACATCGCCATCGCACGACTCTTTGCCGAGCGTCTCTCGAAGGACCTCCAGCTCTTGGTCGAAGCTGATAACCTTCCTCCCGACTCTGATCGTATCGCTTTCTTGAAGCAGCTCTCTTTGGCAGGCAAATGGGCTCCTACGCCGAGTCTTTCTCATGATCGAGTTACCAACATCTCCACCGCTATCGCTTTCCTTATTCGCAACTCCCAAGCCTTCCCATTCCCTGCCTCTCTCGATGATACATCTCTTTCCGAGCGTCAGCGTACTGCCATCCTTCGTTCAGTCTACCAACGTTGGGTCCTCACACCCTTGCGCAAGGTTCTTGCCCTCCCTGAGCCCTTCATGTCTTCGAAGCGATGGAAAGAAATCACATACCATCGTGTTCCCTCCCTCTGCATGAAGGCCAACAAGGACCGATTCTTCAAGCACGATGAAGACGGGTTCCAAAAGTACCTTATCCGCGTCCAAGAAGGCAAGGCCAAAATCTCTGGTGCGACGCTGATGCCTCACGAACTCGTCGCTGAAGCCGTGCATCTATCTTACATGAAGGATTCTGAAGCGTCTTCGAAGATGCCAGCCCTCCAGGAGGCGAAGAAACGGTTGGCTGAAATGCAAGTTAGCGTGCTCGAGGGTCAGTGGAAGTCGTTGGTGGATAACCTTCGTGAGGCTGGGACGATCGAAAACGCTATTGCTGTCTGTGATGTTTCCGGGTCTATGGGATCTCTCCGCGGGAAGATGGACAAGAAGCGACCTAGTCCCATTTTCCCTGCTGTCGCTCTGTCGCTTGTCCTCGCGCAGCTTGCTAAACCGCCGTTCAACAACGGGTTCATCACTTTCTCCGAGTACCCCCAATATGTGACTCTTGATCCGACGCTCTCGTTGTGCGACACTATCTACACCATGGAGCATACTCAATGGGGCTTCAACACCGATTTGCACGCTGTTTTCATGAAGCTTTTGCTGCCCCTCGCCGTGGAGAACAAGATCAAGCCGGAAGACATGATCAAGAGGCTTTTCATCTTCTCGGACATGCAGTTCGACGCGGCGTCCCCGCAGAGCCGGAATAGCGATGGTTGGGAGACGAATCACTCTGCGATTGAGAAGGAGTATAAGAAGCATGGGTATGAGGTCCCGGAGATCGTGTATTGGGATTTGGCGGCGTTCGGGACGAAGCCGGTGACGAAGGAGACGAAGGGTGTTGCGTTGATGAATGGCTTCTCGCCGGCGATGTTGAAGGTATTCATGGGCGAGGAGAAGGACGAGGAATGGGAGGATGTGAAGGGGGATGGAACGAGCGAGTCGGTTATGGAGTCGTCGTTTGACCCGGTCACGGTTATGAAGAAGGCGGTTGGGGGGAAGAGCTATGAAGGTCTGGTCGTCGTGGATTGAGGTGGTTTCCGTTCTTTCTTGTATACCAAAGACTATATCGTCATTTCAGATACCCACAAAGAAAAGTATTATGATACACTGTATTGTACACATTATGCCCACACTTGGAACTTCAATAGCATTTCAATCCACTTGAACTCACAAGCACCGTCCACTGAGCCGCCTTGTTCTCCAATCCGACTCGAATTCCACTCGAACATCTGAGTCATCGCCCACCGTCAGATTCATCATTTGCTTGAATTCACTCGAATGGCTTCCTCCATTACTTGTTCAAGCGATCTTTGTTGGGAAGCCGATGCGTCGATTGGGGTATTGGGAGGAGGGAAGGTGGCGCTGAGTGGTGTTGCTGCTACCACTGACGGATGCTCGAGATCCCCCTTCATCGACAGACCCTTCGTGCTTGATGCTAAGATAGCATCGTATGTGACGTTGTTGAGAATTAAGTCGGTTAAAGAGATGTTTGGACGGGACGAAGAGGTTGTCGAGGGGTGTGCGTCCAAGTTCGCACTGGCTTTCGACGACCGTACATCCGCAGCTGCGCCTTGATGGTGGCCATCCTGCGCACGAAGGATAGCAGAGTAGGCCTTGGGATCAAGGACCAAGTCTGCGAGAGACTTTGGTTGTTCGTTGGAGGGATTCGCAGCCATTCTGGAGACGAAGATGATGAGGGGCTAGGGGAATCGAATGCGGGGGGAAACTCACACAGGTTTAGCAGAGCAACGAGGAGGATGATTTCCCTGTCCATTACGGGATTTCCATGTCTTTATACCCGTGAACCGGTGGTCCATCGTTCCGACTTACCATACTGGGGTGAAACATGGTCGCTTGTTGTTCTTGTTCTTTTTACCGCCCAGTTTCGTGTTTGATCAAGTAGGTCCCGTTAATTTTACCTCCGTGATGCGAACCCACGAAGCATGGAGCGACTGCGAGCAAAGTTCAGTCAATCTTGATGAGGTCGAACCTTGGCCAGACTAGGGGGACACGGTGCAGTAATCCACATTCCAGCTCTCAGAGACCTTCATAGAGGGGCAATAGCTGCATATCCAAGATTCTTGGGCAGTGTATCAACAAGTATGTCTTTGTCGTTTCCCAGAAACCAAATCAAGGAGTCTCAGGGACGCTGCTCAGGATGGCGAAGGGCTTTTCTGGGTATTTCTGTTATAATTAATGGATTTGAAGGAGTCTGTGCAGCGTCAGCGCGTCCTCGCCAATGTAGTCGACTAATTCTCATAAAGCTTTAAACGTTCAAGCGTCCGGGAATGATGCATGAAGCTGAAGTCCAGCCTACCCCTGAGTTGACTCCTAGTGACTGTCACGCCGTGCGCCACGCGTGACTCAGACTGCCTTCCATAGTTCGAATCCTCAAGGCCCCAGTCCAACCTCAGTCTTACCTACTTCCAAGTTACGCTCTAGCACGTTTGAACTTCCAACTTCTCATCAATTTCATCAATGAACGAAGTGGGGCGATCTTGGAACGCGACTCGGAGTACATATCTGGGTTGTCTCAAGATAATCCAGGTTCCGGATTGTAACGACGCGAGCGCTTTACTTTCCTATTCTATACTTACCTCCTTTTTCCTACGGTAGCTCATCGCTAATCTCGACTTCCCCATCCATTCCGAGCACCTCATGTCTGTCGTTTCACGAGACTAGTTATCTACTTTAGGACTTCATAGCTTCCTACGTATTTATAGTCTACGTACTTTGTTATCGAGTCCTTCAGACTCCCCAAAATCGATACGGTTTATCCCTGTCATTTCTGGTGCTTGAGTCTTTCCCATATTCCCCTATCGTGTCACGTTACCTCTCCTAAGAGCAAACGTTACATATTTTTGACAGTACCAACCGTACTAACCCACTTCAAAAACCCCTCGCCATTTGGTACTCCTCAGATTGGCCCTCTGAGAATCCTCGGCACCTCAAAACACTCATTAACGTGAGTAACCTTTCAAATTTTCCCAAACTTACTATATTTCTAGATATGGTAGCTGAGACTCGTAGTAAGGCGGCGAAAGCGCCGAAAGTAGTTGTAGATAGTCGTAAGTCGATTAGTAGTGAGTCGACTGAGTTAACCGAGGTACCGGAAACTCCAGATGCCTCTGTCGCCAAGAACGTTCCAAGGGCGGCAAGCGTACCTTCCGGACAAGTAGGTCCGGGAGATGTCTCCATCGAGCGTCGCCTGCCAGGTGATTTTAGGGATGAGAATACCCCTGCTCCAAGTGAAAGGACCACCGAGCCACGAGATAGCGGTACCGCGAGTCCGGATCCTGAAACGACGGATGGACCTTGGGTTCAAGTTTCACGCAAAAAAGGACCTAGCGCACCTGGTCCGGTAGACTCTCCGAGTAATCCCATGGGTACTTCTGAAACAAGAGTACCACCTCCAAAAAAGCTTACGCCACACGAGCGTGCCATGTACCAACGCTGGAATAATAGATTCAGTGAGGTTCTAGAACAAGATGCCAGTCAGCGTGATGTCAGCCAAGAAAATAATAACGCCGCACCACGCGTCGACAAGGGTAAGGCTCCCGACTTGTCCAACTTCGACCCAAACGGACAGGCGGCCATGTTCGAAAGACACAGACCTCCTCATATGCCAGATGTCGCGCCACAGGATCCAGTAGACGATCCCGATGAAGACGAAAATACTAATATTCTTCGGCAGATGCAAGCTAGAATGGATCAGCTCGAAGCTGAAAACAACAGACTCAGGGATGACAACCAGTACCTGAGGAACACTGTCGAAGCCAGCGTTATGGGCACTCACGAGGAACCCCTTTCCCCTAAGACCTCCTCTCGTGGTAAGAAAAGTAAGAAGTCCGCTAAAAAGACCTCTAAGAAAAAGAAAGGTAGCTCGAACTCAAAGAATATCAGCCTACTCCCGAGTAAACAGATCCCAAAGCGCAGCTACCTGGGTAAATTGCTTCGAGAAGAAAGCGAGGACTCTGACAGTGACTTCGAACCCTCGTCGCATAAGTCATCCAGCAGCTCGAGCTCCGATTCGGACTCCAGCTCGGACAATGATAGCTCGAGTTCTTCGGATTCCGAACCGAGCGAATCATCCTCTGATTCTGGTTCAAGTGACAGCAGCAGCAGCGACAGCGACTCGTCGGATTCGGACTCGTCCTCGGATAGTGATAGCGATGACGACGACGAATCAGATTCGGATCGCGAACGCCGAAGGAAGAAGGATCGCAAACGCCGAAATAAGAAGAAGAGACATGGATCTAAAGAAAAGAAGCGCCACCGTAAGAGTCGAAAGGAACGCAAGCATAAGTCCAAGAAGTCCTTACTCAAGCCGATAACCCCGCGCAAGTACAACGGTGACCCTGACATGATCCTGTTCCATCGGTTTGCAAGCGATACTCGATCCTGGCTTCAAGAAGGGCGCGTAGGGAAAGAACATCAGCTGAGAAAGGTGGCTACATTGTTGGAAGGAAAGGCCTACATGTTCTACGCGCAGAATGTCATCACCGAGCCCAAGAAGTGGACTCTAAGTAAATTCTTCGATGGTTTACTGGACGCATGCTTCCCGGCTAATTACATTGATCGTTTGCGACAAGAAGCCGACAGCCTGGTTCAAGGACGTATGAGTGTCAATGAGTACGTCTCTTTGAAGAAGCAAAAGATGGATCTGGTAGGTACCTTTAGCAAACGTGATCGTTCCGCGAGACTCTTCCAGGGGTTCAACACCGAGCTTAGGCTCAAAATAGGAGAGACACCCCTAAGTTCTAACTCCCCTTGGGATAAGATTGTGAAGAGAGCTCGCGAGATTGAACTGGCAGCGTCCAACGCTAGGATATCTTCGTTCGTCCAAGGCAAAGATTCCGCGAAAGATGGTCGAGGCGATCGACGACAGCAACGGTCCGCAAACTTCCGTAACCGAAACGAGCAGCAGTCTGGCACCACTTCCGGGACTGGTCAAAGTTCCCAGACCGGGTCTTCTAATACTTCGAGTAATCGTGATGATCGTCGTAATAATGCCTCTGGTAGTGGTAATCAGCAAAAGCGTCCTAACGCGCAAGGTAGAGACAACCGCACCCCTAAGACTCCTAACCGCGCATCTCCTGAAGAGATTGAAAGGTGTCGCAAGGAGAATAGATGCTTCACCTGCAAGGAAATCGGTCATCAGTCCAAACACTGCCCCAAGTCAGAAGGATTGAGCTCACGAAATAGTCAAGGACCCCCCGGAATTCCGTCTCATAGCATAGGCATCGACTTTGAAGAACACGAGACCTTGGTTGGTGACGACGACGACGAGGTCCTGCAGGAATTGCCTCTTAACGCTATCCGACCCGTTATGGAAGGTGACGAAGCGTTCGAGGTGGTCGAAGCCATAGACACGTTTGACGACATCTACGATTGCTATTCCAGTGATGACGACGACGACCTCGAGATTGCTCCCTTCTCTGAGCGGGAACGTCAGCCTTATTGCACGATGGACGACCCCGTTATTTACTCCCATACCGCGAGCCTAAACGAAGTCGGCGAGAAGGTCAATTTCCCAGGTGACGAAGAATTCGGATTCAAAGAGGACAAGTCTCACCGTTTCCTAATCACGCGCGTCAGCGACGAAGACGTTGTGATCGAAGACTCTTGTCAAGGCTACCGCGCGAGCACTATTAAGTATAAAAGCCTCTCTACGCCGAATTTTAACTTACCATGGTGGTACGCGATCAATTGTTGCCTCGCGTTCAAGAAGCATTGTAAGTACGCCGAACGATACAAGGGTTACGCAGGCATTATAGATCACTTAGGCGAATCGGTTGGCCTCTTCCTTCAGGAACATGCCCCGTATTTAGCAGATGCGTACACCACCAAAAAGATGGACCCACTTCATAGGTTCGAGGTGGATCGAAACGTCCTAACCGATCCCAAATTGGACTTACCCCGCTGGTACAATCGAAACCTTACCGAGATCTACGAAGAGCGGTTCCGGATGATGGCCATCAGTGACGAGGACGTAGACGACGATGAGAGCGACGGCGATGATGATTCGGTAGGTGAGGAGGCGGAGGGCGAGAGTTCTGACTTATTAGAGGAAATGGGGCTAGCAGGTATGTCTATAATTGGATTCGAAGATCAATTAGAACTAAACGCCCAACAGGTCGAGAGAGGAACTTACGCCGCAGTCCAAAGGAACACCACCCGCCTCAAAGACCCTAGTAGAGCCGTCCCGCGTCCTGTAGTAGTCACTGTGTATATAAATGGCCACCCAGCCAAAGCCCTGATAGACTCCGGTTCTTTGGGAGACTTCATTTCGACAACCTTAGTGGACCAACTCAAGATTAAGAAAATAGAGTTGACATCACCATTAGTAGTGCAGCTCGCCGTCCAAGGTTCACGATCGAAGATTAATCACGGCTGCCGTGTCAACTTCAAGTACCAAAATATAGATCTTGAGAGATATTTCGACGTGGCTAATATTGCGAACTACGACCTGATACTTGGGACTCCCTGGTTGTTTCAACATAAAGTCATGTTCGGAGTCAACCCACCTAGATTGGTCGTTGGATCGGCGACTCCTTTACCCCTTAGGGGGCCCGAAGTAACTAAGATTTCGTCGAAGTCAATGCAAATAGTGGATGAGAACCTGGAAAAGGCGAGAGAACACTTACGTGAGTACGCCAGACCAGTATGCGCACGAGCAGCTGATACTCCGCTCCCTCCCCTTCGTGCTATAAACCATACTATTCCATTAATCGACGAAAACAAAGTTTATCATTGGAGACCGTCCCGATGCCCCGACGCCCTGAGGGAACAGTGGAACGAGAAATGGGAGGCCTACACACGGTCCGGGCGATGGGAGGTCACCAATGCCGGTAATGCAGTCCCTATGCTACTAATTTATAAGCCGGGCACTCAATCGCTACGAACCGTGTTCGACTTACGCGAAAGAAATGCGAATACAGTGAAAATGGCTTCGCCGCTGCCGTACATTGAGGGTATCTGCCGCCGGGTAGCCAGACATATCTACGTGACCGTCTTAGATGGTTGTGACGCTTACGAGCAGATTAGAATTATACCTGCGCATGTATGCCGTACGACGGTGGCAACACCTAATGGCACAATCGTGAGTCATGTATTGCAGCAGGGTGACTGCAACGGTCCCGCCACTTACCAAGCATTGATGAATCATATCTTTGCGCCTTATCTGGGTAAGTTCATGGATTGCTACCTGGATGACTTATACGTGTACTCAGATTCCCTGGAAGAGCATATCAGGCATGTTAAGACTGTTCTTGACGTTCTGAAAAGAGAGAAACTATACCTATCGGAAAAGAAGATGAAGTTCCTTGTGAAAGAAGTCGACGTCCTGGGACATATCGTAGACAACGAAGGTATCCGAATGGACCCCGCAAAGGTTGATTCCGTTCTGAAATGGAAAACTCCCACCAACAGGGATCTCTTGCGTGGATTCCTGGGAGCGGTGGGATACCTGGCGGACAACGCGGAAGGGATTAGAATACCCATGGGAGTTTTGTCTTCGCTTACCGGGGACACGGTACCCTTCCGATGGGAGTTTACCCACCAACGCGCGTTCGAGGACGTGAAGAACAAACTACAAATTTGGAGAGACCATAAGCGCAAGCCCCTGGTCTATGGAGATGACGCACCTCAGATTTGGTTGATTACGGACGCGAGTGCGACAGGTATTTCTGGCGTTGTAGCCCAGGGTGATGACTGGAAAAATGCAAAGGTGGCGGCCTTCTACTCCGCTAAGCTGGACTCAGCACAGCAGAACTACCCGGTGCACGAGCTTGAGCTTTTCGCCGGCGTCGAGTCTATGCTTCGGCACCGGGATATCCTACAAGGAACCAAGTTCAAGTGGTTGACTGATCATAAGGGACTGACGCACATTCTGAAGCAACCGAACCTCTCCGGTAGGCAGGCTCGTTGGATAGAAAAAATAGGCGAATTCGACTTCGAGCCCGTGTACATCCCCGGCGAAGAAAATGTATTGAGCGACGCACTCTCGAGGATCTACTCGAATGATGCAAAGGGGACGCGGAGGGCGAGAAGTGAATATTCGTACCACGACGTGGTGGAGGGGAAGCATGACCCCACGATGCTCACTTCCGTGGCACTTTACGTGGGTAAGGAAGCCTTGATGGCATCGGTCCCCTCTACTTCCACTCTCTCTACCTCCGCGGAGTCATCAACGGTAGACGTAACCGTTATGGGCGCGGTGCCCAGGGTCGAGACTAGCGCGGAGTTCTCGAAGCGGTTTGGGAGATCGAATTTCGTTCTTCATGGCCCACGAGAACGAAAGGAGGGCGGGAATACGGACACACAAGCAAATTCCTCATCCTCCTCATCGACGACGACGCAAAAAGGACCAAAGACTCGCAGTCAGGCAGCTAAAGGAAAAGAGAAGCAGACTGAACCAGTCAGTAACCTCTCAGTCGACCCTGAAGACGCGCCTAATTCTAACACAGAGGCCGCCGGACCACCAAACTCGTCTATCAACCCCCCTCCATTCACCTTCAACGAAGTTGTACGAGAAAGCATCGGCGGTATCGACCTAGAAAAGGAACTCAAAGGTCAATACTCGAAGGATACGGTTTTCAAGTCTATAATCGACCGACCAAATGAGTTTAGGAACTTCGAGGTCAAAAACAACTTGGTTTACCTGATAGTTGGGAAGGAACGACGCCTATGCATTCCCCACATCATGGTGCGAGACCGCAACGTTCGTGAGATTGTCATAGCAGAAGCCCACACACTCTTGGCTCACCTGGGTTATAGGAAAACATTGGACTACCTGCGAGACCATGTGTGGTGGAAAGAAATGGCCAAGGACACTCAGGCGTATTGCGAGTCGTGTATGCGTTGTAAACGTACGAAACCGGACAATCAACGACCGTACGGGCTTCTCAACACCATGCCTATCGCCACACGCCCATGGGAAGCCATCGGGATGGACTTCGTGGGACCACTCACCGAATCGAAGGACAGAGACGCGTCCTACGACTCTATCACGGTCGTAATTGACCTGCTATCAGCCATGGTCCACCTCGTACCTAGCAGAACGACTTACACAGCTATCCAAGTTGCGGAATTACTTTTCGACCGGATTTATCGACTCCATGGTCTCCCTTCTTTCATTGTTAGTGACCGCGACGTTTGGTTCACCAGTAGATTCTGGAAACGGCTCCACGAGCTCATAGGGACCGAGCTTCGAATGTCAAGCGCGTACCACCCCCAGACGGATGGAGCAACCGAGCGGGCCAATCGAACCATCACCCAGATGATTCGCCAATGTATCTCTCCTAGCCAGAAGGACTGGGTGACCAAGCTCCCTGCCATTGAATTTGCAATCAACATGGCTAAGTCGGGATCGACGGGCTACTCTCCCTTCTTCTTGAACTACGGCCGACTACCCCGATCTCTCATCTGGAACGAACCACCCACGAACGAATACCCTGGAGTTCGTATCTTCGCCGAACGACAACGTCTAGCTATCATCGCAGCTCACGACTCAATCCTCGCGGCTCGTGTTAAACAAACTCGCGACGCCAATAACAAGCGGCGTCCAGCACCCTTCGTTGTTGGAGATCTGGTCTATCTGTCAACCGAAAACCTCAAATTTCCTAAGGGTTTAACCCGCAAGCTACTACCAAAATTCGTCGGACCTTACAAGATCACTAAGGCCAAGGGTGGCGATAATTTTGCACTAGAGCTACCCCCTCGCCTCGTGAAACGAGGAATTCACAATGGTTTTCACTCCTCTCTTCTTCGAATCCACGTACCCAATGACGATCGCCTCTTCCCCGGCCGCCTTAATGATGAACTATTCGAGATCAACGATGACGACCTTGAATGGGCCGCCGACGAGATTGTTTCTCACTCTGGCAAGGGCTCGAACGCTCTCTTCGAGTTAAAATGGCGATCCGGCGATATGACCTGGTTACCTTATCACCAAATCTCTCAGCTCCACGCCATGCAAGCCTACTTGGACCTCTTCGGCATCTTAGATGTCAAAGACCTACCCCTTGGAAAGGGAAAACCCCCTAACGACGTGCAAATCGAGTTTGCTTAGATGTCAAAGTGGCGACCTCGTGAAAAGTACATTTTATTTCTTTTTCATTTCGTATTATCTTCTCATCTCATATAAATTCCCCTTCCTCTTCTTTACTTGATTCCCCATCTTTCGCAATCCTTCCCACTTCACCATGTCCAGCATTTCCGAAGAAGAAGAAGCCGTCTCCAACCCCACCTCTCCTATTTCCACCCTTTCCACCCTTTCCACCCTTTCTGACGTCCCCGACGACACCTCCGACATCACGCCCACTGGTCCCACCGACGCCGATCTAGAGAGTGTTCTCCACTCCCCTGACGTTCTCGCAAGCCAGCTCCCCTCCCACCAGTGCCGTACCTAGTTATATATCGTATACGGTAGTTACCGTGTAAGAGTGATACATCGTTGGGGGTAAGAGAAAACGAGCAATATATCACGTCAGAACTGAAGCACTGGGTGAGCTTACTTAAGCAGTTGCCCAACAATTGCCCGCTTCGTGCCCAATTCGTGCCCGCCCCATTGCCTGTTTTGAATACTGAATCGCAATCGGGTTCAGCTTCTCGGCTTATGAAAACATAGCTTGACGTTCCGCCTCTGATAATTCGATCAGGACATGAGTTTATTCGACAATATCAAAACCTATCCTACTATGGAACTTGTCATGGGCGCCTCGACAAATGGCTCAGGATTCAGCATTCGACTGTTCGCCACACTCCAGCTCTTTCGACACTTGTCGGCTAGTCCTCGCTGAATGCTAGCCTGCCGCAAAGCATACGCCCTTTTTCCTTCGGTTTCCACGACCTCCGCGCGGCTCGTCCAAATGTTTGTTTGATATTCATGGAATTGGACGACACGTCGCATTTCCTCATGAAGCAGGAGGCACTCCTCTTGCCAGCGATGAGCCCTTGCGCGAGTTTTGCACCATTCAATACGAAGAGCTGAGTCACAAGGTCATGAGTCTGACATTTCGAAACAAAAACAATGAACTACCTTCATTCATATTGGCGGTGGCGTCACCGCTTCCGTTCGATGGTCGCTGAGCGGACCATATCCACGAAAGTGTCCTAAAACCCTCGGCCTGCCTGCTGCCCTCGGACTCCAACGAACTCAAATCCTGTCCTTGACGTAAGCTCCGCACATCGTTGTCGTCTAATCGTCGCAGGATAGTTTCCCATCCTGTCTGTTTCAACGGCTTACTAAGTTTGACAAGTGCATTGTAGCAGGCTCGGTAACGGTCCCTTGTCTCGTTCACACGAGCTTGAACGTTGGCTAGGAGGGTGGCACTCCGTGTACTGTGGTACTGCCCACGCGAATAGCGATCCTTGGATTGGTACATTGTACTGCGAAGGAGAAGAAGCCGTCGAAGTTCAGCGAGGTGGTCGAGACCCTGGGCGTATCGAAGACGCCACTCATACTCAGCTAGACGTAGCAATTCTGGTGGGAGAAGTGCTTCCGCGTCGTCTGATGGCATCATTGCGGAAGGCAGGTAAAGGTGCAGACATTCCGGATCAATGTCTGAGGCGTGTCCATCATTGAGTATGAACGGAGTGACTGTGGGGATATAGAGCTGCTGTACGAGGCGCCAGGCTGCGATCCGTCGATGTAATCGATTTCGGCGTTCAATGATATGTGTCTGTTGAATTTCGGTTGAATGAGGACCAAGCTTTGCTGCGTCCGTAGCGAGACGGAGCTGCTGATCCTCGATTTCTACGCCCTGAGCAATCAAGGTTCGGGGACTTGTGTCACTGTGGGCAATGTGCGAATCTTGAGCTATCGCAGCTGCGTCTTCATCAGCCAGCTGGCGACGGATCTTGGCCTGTGTGATTTCTGGGACCTTTGCCTCGAAGGGGTTATCCTGAGAATAGTCTTGCTCCCACTTCCAGACCGCGTGTGAGAACTGTTGGACTGACGAATTGGAAAGGGAGGCGCTAAAGTCCAAGAAGGCCGCAATATGGGCTGTCTTCATCTCAATGGCTTCTTCAAACCTTGTCAAAAGAGTGGAATCTGGCTCACGGGTAAGAGCTAGTTGCTTACAGGAGACACGATAGTACGATACTCACGCAGGGATATAACTTTCCGCCAGTTATAATCACCGAAATGGTCGTCCAGGGTGTCTCGTCGGGAACCAGGGCCCATCTCCTTGGTGCTACTGGCGATAGGATTCATGGCCGCCCAGCCACGTTCTGGAGACTCGCCATCAGTGCGACCAACCCTCGGGGTTAAGTTGAATGAATATTCGATGTGGCAAGCGGTCCGATGAGCGAAGAGGTGGAACTTCGGCACGAGGTAGGTGGTATGGAGCTGGGAAAATCTGTCAGATACTACCTCGGGTCCATATATGCTTGAACGGGCAACGAGTTTCTTGCGCCATTGACACGCAATATCGTAGGATACACACAGGCGGTTCGGGGAATGATGACCGATACTCGAGAAGTACAGATAGTCCATGTTAATGTATCTATAATTTTTATGATTGAATCACAATAAATTTGTTGGTACTGGCTGCTTACCGTTCGCCTTTTTGCAAATCGCCAACGGAGAGGGGGCGCTTCATGTCATGGCGGCTACACTCTATTGTGCCAACTCCACTTGCGGTAGTACCGTGACCACCGCGGATGTTAGCTTGTTTGACGGCATCATACTCATGGCATGTACTCTCATCTTCGATGTTGATGGAAGTGAACCGTGACAAAAAAATCTTTGTACTTTGATTCTTCAACGAAAAACGCGCATCCTTTGTTTAACGAAGGATCCCGTTCGTCAGTCGAGACGTCGAGTCGTTTGAGGCGAAAGTTTGCATCAATGGCGAGGAACAAAGTATACAGCCACCTGTGCTAATGAATTAGCCAATGAACGTTCACGATATATCACGAAACACCGAACCTGGATGCTGGTGGCACGTCTTCCCAATTATCCGGGAGGTTCTTTCCCGGATGGGGGCATGCTGGACAGAGAACCGCACACTCGCCTTCTTGAGTCCCTTTGATGCCGGTTCCACAATGTCCCCGACCGAATCGCTTCATCTGGGTGATGTGGCGCCACTGCCGCACCATTGACATCCACAATCCATAGCTTTTCTAATGGACTTCCGTTAGTTCGACGCAGGCTTGCTCGACACTCCCCTCTACTCACTGGTATTGGGTTTCCAACATTATCGGTCAACCGAACAAGGGTTTGATAATATTCGTACGCCGATACTTTGGAATTAAAGCTCAGCAACTGAAAATGGCGAAGAACCTCGAAAGTTGCTGCTGTCCTCGGTTCTTGATGTGTCGCGGGAAACAGACGCGCACGAAGTAGTTGCTGGTACCGTGTTGATGCTTGCAGGCAGTTGCAGAAATTGAGATTTGTCTCGACTATTCCCGTAAACGTGAGTATCTTGAACGTTCCATTGAACGCGGGAATCGGAGAGGGACAAGCTTCGCCGAGGGGATGTCCAAGCTGGATAGACAGCCCCAGGGACATGAGAGAGACTCTTTCGAAGAAATCTCCATTCCACTGCTGTAAATGGATATTGAGTTGATTTGCTTCAAAATCGAAGGAGTCTACTCACCGAAATCTCATGGAACGGGGCTGTGCTGTGCTCGGAGACGATACAAGACTGGCACATCAGACCAGGCGTAAAACATTTGAAACATGTAAATTGGCTCTCCCCTTCACAGCCTACACAACAATCATCAAGACCCTCGCGGCCCTCAAGTCGAAGGAACTCGTCGACGTAGGTGTCCCGTTTAGGCAGCCAGGTGATCAGCAGTGGGACCTTAATAAGAACGAGTGAACCAAAAACTCCGCATCAAAGAATAATCGACCTACCCGCTGACGCCGTACAAGTGCTGGATCAACAACATTGTCATTTTCTTCGTCGTTAGGCTCCTCCGCGGCGACATCCAGTTCCCCAAATGTATTAGCCGACTCGGGAACATCATCTGCGAGTTGTGGTATGAGTGCTGTTGGATCTGGCTCCGAGGGCGGGCGGGAAGTGAAGGCAAGATTACGTGAGGCCAGCGATGTCTGTGGTGACGCCTCAACACTCCGGTGCAAAAACCGTGTCGTGGTGGTGGTTTTCTTGGGTCTAAGATAAGAATCACAGTCAATAAGACTTCGTTTCGGGGGCATTGCGTTTGGGGGGGGGTTGCAGGAATGTGTGGGCCTTTATAAAGTCCAAGGTGGGCGTGAGGAAATGGGATATGGACCGGGAAACATGTATTAGCATTAGAATGTCAAGAATGCGAGCCAGCATGGTACATGGGAAGTAGCACTACTCGAAATAAGCAGGATCAAACCATTCGGAATCGTCTTCGGGGTCATTATCATCTTCAAACGCCACGATGTACTGGTGGTGGACAGCATTAACGGGGAGTCCCTGGTGGGTTCGAAGCCATTCATCGCGCTAGAAGTTGGCAAAACGAAACATCAGACAGAAGACAAAGATAAAGGATGGCGGAAAAACTTACCCTTCGGATTCGGTCCGCTGGGAGGGAAAGTACTGGCCGCCAGTCTCCCATGTATGGGGGAACTGGGTGAAGCACTCCATCAATGAACAAGCTCGAGGCAAATGACTTCGGAAGAGGAGGATGAAGGAGATACTGAGTTTCTTCATGAGGGTGTGGGTAAGAGGGGGACGTACACGCTTTACACGTCGAAGACGGCGCTGGCACCTTTCCCAATCCAGGGGTGGGTTGTGTAAGGGGAAACGGTCAAAATAAATCAACCACACAGCATCCAAGAACTCGGTTCGTTCTTCACGAGTTCGGCCTACTGACAACCAGTAAGGCAGGAGGAATGTTCGAAATTCATTCTCCTGTTGTTCTCGCTCAAAGGATAAATCGGGTCGTGTTGCTAGGAATTGCAAGCTTCGCATTCTGGGAATGACGGTATTAGGACATGATGCATGGATTCCAGACAGGCTTGGGGGACAGACCTTGGAACGTTCAGGGTCAGTGGTCCCTGTGAGAGTTGACGTTGAAACGGCCGAACGCACGGAATCCGACTTTGAACCATGATCACATGATGCCATTGCTATTAGGGGGGAACCACAAATTATTTCGTTCAATGCGAACCAGGCGCATAGTCCACCCCTCAATATGATAGTATAGTACCAAACGGCTCTATGAATATTGCTAGATATTAATGAAGGCGGAAAACTGGGAGGGACTGCGAGAAATGAATAAAAGTAAGCTTTCCTTAAAGGTCAGACTTTGTACTTGGGCTCAACTCGTGCATTAAATCAATACCCCAACCACCTCACACCAACCATGGCCTGTGGTCGTCCCAAACTCTATCACACACCGGAAGAAAAGGCCGCAGCCAACCGAAGCAAAACAAAGCGTTATTATTACCGGTATGTACTAACGTCTAGCCACGGTGGGCGAATGTGATGACCCTGACTTCCAAGTTCTGTGACATTCAGACATATACACACACCGGCGGAAGATAGGCCCCTTGAGCCCAAAATTAAACGGAGTCGCTCAAAGCTCTACGTTACCGACGATGAGAAGATACTGGCTAATCGAGAAAAGAGTAAGCGAAGTTATCATAAGTATGTTCTCTTTAATCTACGCGAAAGTGAGAGATCACTAAGTCTTTCGTTCTAGGAACAAGAAGATGATTTTGGCCAAACGGGCTCGCCGCCACAACGCCGACTCGCTTCAAAGGTCTCGTTATTTATTTTAAGCCATCTATCTCTATATTTATGATTTGTCCTAGAAACAAGGAACTCTTGAGTTCCATGCGGAAGACCCGGACCGTTCCCGCTATCGCATCGTATGGCTTTTCTGTCATACTGGCTCAGCACCTTGACATTATCCCTAGGAATAAACCATCGGACGTGGATGGGTGGCTCCGCGTCCTGAGACAGGCAGCTCAAGATTTCACAACACTTACCAACGGTTCAACAAAGCAATATATGGAGGACCACGTTAGCCGCTACCTTAGCAACCCAAATCGGGACGCCTTCGAAGGTAGTTCCCATGCGGTTAACTCAATTGACTCATCGTTGCAGGCTTGTCATGATGCGCTGCTACGGTTGGATGGGGTCAACAATAATTTGAAGGAGGTTTGTCATGTTCAAAGGAAGGTTCGCGAGCTTTCACATTGCCTTGATGAAGTCACCTGCTATGCTCTTATCGGTCACTCGGAGGTCGCTGCTTTGCATAAGCTATCTCAACTATGGTATCAGTCATTGTAGTCATCATAGGGAGCGGGGATGAATCATATTGTGAGGCTGTCAAACTTGTACGAAATGGCAAGGTACATCTATGAACGACGTCGCGGGCTACGTGGAGTCAGTGACTTGGCGGGTCAAGCCCGCGGCGGATTGCTCGACAAAAAATCTATACGCTTCCACCTCGGAGTTAAACCCTCGACAGTATCCGTTTCGGTCAAGACCTGCAACATGAGGCTCGGTTGCATCCCTACGCCACATGTAAGCGATGTGAAAAAGCGGACAAAGAATATGAGACGTACCATCCACGAAACACACCTAGCTCACGGCCCCTGATGACGGTGTACCATTCGAACCTTCCTCTGGTCCGTTGGGGCGACGGAGGGACTGGGTTCCTGGAAGACGACGCAACTGATGCCACCGGACGCATCACGGGAGCAGGCGTACGTAGCGCTGGAAAAGACCCGTGTTGCGTTGCTGCAGCACGAGGGGGAGTGGTCGGCGAAGACACCGTCTCCGCAGAGTCCGGCCGTTCGACCCTGATAAGCGCGAGGTCGTAGTCACAGTTGGGACACTGGAAGCGAGCTAGGACCACGTTAGTGAAAAGTGATGCAAAATAAAAAAGAAAACTTCATGTACCTTCGGGGGTCGCTTCGAGACCATCAACTTCAACACGCGTGACCCGACCCTGATGGGTCGTGGTCGTAGGAGGCGAGTCTGGCGACACGGTGGTGATAGTAACAGTGGGCGGGGAAGCATCCGACGCTTGAGTTGAGCGAACCATTCTTGCGGCCGTGACGATGCTGTCCAGGTCGATGCCCGCGAAAAGGTCGGCAAGGACGTCAGGGTGGATGTTCTGGTTGGCGTTCTGGTGCATATCGAACTGGGGGAGTTGGATAGGGAGCCTAGCGAACGACGAAGGCTTTTTGAATAGGAAAAATTAATTAATAAACGTGACTTGCCGGCTTGGATAGAAAAATAAGCTCACCAGGAAGGTGGTGGTGGTTGGCTCTGGTCAGACGACGCAAAAAGAGGCTTCGTAGCCTCACTCCCCAGCATACGGCTCCAGCATGGCACCACCTGAAAAGGTTAACTCTGAGCAAAAGGCCTTCTTGGAAAAGCATCTGAATGCCTACCTTGAGGCCCAGAAGAAAAAGGATTTCGAATCATTGTGGATTCCTCTCTTCAAAGAATGGTTTGAGAGGTGGCCGGTGGATCAGAACTTGGTGTTGGGGGAAGACTTGGACGCGCAAAAAGAGGTCAGTCTCCCTAATATATCACGGCATCAAATCGAGGCTTACCAGTACCCTGGAATGATAGTATGTGAAAAGATTTTTCAGATACCGCAAGGAGAAAAAAACGTCCGAAAGTAGGGAAAACCTGGAAATGGACAAACGCCAGCCGAAAACCTCAGTTAATGCAATTCTACCAAAAAATGTACTACAAAACTCACCTCAAGACTGCCGGCATTGAAACGGATGAGACAGCTGACACGACACCCGCCGAAACGGATGATACAGGTGAAACAACGCCCGCCGCACCCACTGAACCGCCTGCACCTGGTGCACCTGCATCCCGCGACAAGCCGCCAGTTCCTAAAAAAAAGACGAAAACTTTTCTCCCCAATCATCGAAGCCATGCGGCCGCTCTCTACGAAACTCTAACTCAAGATGTCAAAGATGAAATCATCAAGAATTACGAGGCTTACTGCGAGGAATGGAAGGAGAAGCAAAAGCAAGAGGAACCTGAGGGACCAGCTGACTACGCCGAGTAAGCCTAATATCTTTTGTGGAGCCCAAGCGGCTGGCTCACCAGCTATAACCAGGAACATCGGGAACATCCCCGCCGTCTTCGAGATGTTCAGCACGGATTTCCACCGCATGACCGGTTGGACATGTACCCTTATCGCTGGCGGTCCTGATCCATCCAATGGAGGGGCTATTAATACATTGGGGTGTGTCTTCGAACCTACCTATTCCAATTAACGCATCAGGCCTCATCGACATCATTTGATGCTAGGTTCCATTATGGCAAAAACAGCTCGGGTGAATCGTTTCGAAAGGCGACCGGCCCGTTCTATGAAAAGATAGTCACATCTTATCAGACGTGGGCGCAAACGGTCTATAGTGAGCATCCAATTTGCTCGAAAGGTTGAGTATCGCTAACTCACGGGGTTGTGTAGCTTCGGATGAATGTGCGGCGCGTGCACTATCTCCAGGTGATGGAGCAGTCCCAGTACCAGCGGCCGCAGTGGTTTCTCAACCAATCGCAAGCTTTACGCCAGCACCTACCCCTCCAGTCGATCTCATGGACCCTAGCTTCCAGCCTATCCCCTTCGCTGACGATGGAGTAGGCTTCGACTTGCGCACGCTCAATTCCATGCCTTACACCTCCCTCGTTCAGGAGCTAAATGATCCATGGACCTTCCCACCGGCGTTACCCCCTCTGATCACCGGTTCTATCGTACCCGGCACCACAGCACAAACCGAGGCCGCACCGCATCAGCACCCTCCGGCATCCACTTCCCCAACTCCTAGCATGCCCATTGCACCGCTCACGTTACCCCCTCCCCCTCTGCTCGCCGATTCTGTCGTACCCGAGGTAACAGCACAAACTGAGGCCACAGTCTCAACCGCGACATCAATTGTTACCACAGTCACGACCAGGGTTCCAACCACAACAGGAGAGGCCACTCCAGCCGCTGGGCTCCCGAAACGTAGACGAGCTGAGTCGGTCGATCGAGGGTTGATTGTCGATGGGAAACGGACACGCAAGCCTCAGCATACAGAACAGATCGCGTCGCTCAAACGTGGAGGCCGGAGGACAAAAGGGAGGGGCCGAGCAAGTTGAAATACTTAGATTAGTTGTTGTTAGTTGCTTGTTACTTTCTTGATGTGCTGCGAGAATAGAGTGTTTCGCCTTCATTGAAAGAGATGTGGGCGTGAAGAAGCCGTCCACGAGATGGCTTTGGCGCGTCGAAGTTGCAAGTTGAACGTTGAACAGCTTTTCGGCGCTATGAAATAGGCGCCAGCCATCTTTGCGTTTCAACGTTTAAGTTCAACGATGAAAATGCTCGGGCCAGAAACTCAGTGTGCGCGGATAGACGGTAGAATTGTTAAAGACAGAGACACATAAGAGAGAACTAAAAACACATAAGAGAGAGCCAATTATCTGGTGATACCACCCAGTTTTCCTGTGCCCGCGCCGTAGCGAAAAACCAAAATCGAGCCGAAATTGCAGATTTATTAACATCTATGGTTTTAGATCATATGTGTCAAGACGGATTTAGATGATAGAAGTGACAGAATGAGCAACCATGACGATTTTTCTGAGATTTTTCCCATGATCCTACTATATGTCGTTCCAAGAAAAACATTGGCCGTCCAAAATCATATTTGTTTTTCAGACATTCAAGGGAGGCATCATTTAATAATCGATCGACAGAATTTCGCGCTGCAAGTGTGGCGTAATGACAGGCGCATCAACGAAGCTGGCTGCGAAATCGACGATGGGAGACGTGCCGACGCTGTGCGGAACACCCATTTGTGGATGTATCCAGTGGCTGACAAATCGTCCAAACGGAGAAGGAAGGCTGACGCCGTTCAAGTTGACATGATATATCGTGATACATCACTTTCGCCCTCTACGGTAATTACCCCCAACGATGCATCACTCATGAAGGGTAACTACCCAGGTTTGATGTATCAAAACGTCCAGATAGCCTGCCCCTCCCTTCAAGTCAATGATCCTCCCGCATCGCCAGCGCCGTCCTCGATCATGTTCATCTCCGGCCCCCATGTGCCACCTCCGCCTCCCNATTCAGCCAGCGGCTATGCCTCACCCAGTAGCACCTGTTCCCTTTGGACCTTGTGTTCCCCCTACTGTTGAGGAAGTTGCTCGGCGCGCGAGTGTTCGCACCAACAATCCGTCCATCCACCCGGACCTCGACAAGGTGCTTTCGATCGCTAACGATGGGTCGGGGGACTTCTGCTTCCACAACGTCAACACTCAGATGACCTACCGAGTCACCCAGGAGTTTGTTTGGGCGATGTTTGATGTCAGCCGAGAGATCGAAGAAGGAAACGACGCTACCCTGGAATTCCACCGCGCCCACCCTTGTTACGAGTACAACATGGTGGTGGACTGTCTTCGGCTCAGTGATCTCCCTCGCCATCGTGGATTCTCCACCGTCCTTTCCAACGGTACCGTCATTAAACTCAAAACCCCTAGTCCCGTCCTCTTCGGCATTGTCCCCGACCGTCGTGGCATCAACGACCTCGCTCGTGAGAACCCCGCTCCTCGTCACTCGGATCCTCCTCCCTCGGGTCCTCGTCTCCCCAAGCGCACGAACGATCAACGCCGCTGTCACGTCCAGGACTTCAGGGACCAACCCTACTACTCAGTCTTCGACGGACGGGATAGCGACTTAGGCATGGATACCCTTCGTCCAGTTGCCCAGACCAGTGAAGAACGAGCCTCCGCCTTCCAAGCCAAGGCTACGACCTTCTACGGAGCCAAGCTCATGGACGACAACGAACGGCTCACTCGTATGCTCTCGCAGAGCCTCCGTAACGGGTCTGGTCATCGTGGCTCTCACCGTGGGCATCCCTATCATGGGAACCATCACCACCAACCCCGTGGCAGATCCCGCGGACAAGGCTACCAAGGCTACTCGTCGGATGCGATGCAGGTTGACGGCTGAGGATATTTTGGTATCCTTCTTCCTCTTTATTCACTCTTAATTCCGGGAACCTTCCCCCCATTTTATTTACTCATTTGCGCACAAGGTTCTACTTGTACGGGAGGGCGTGTGTAACGACGCGAGCGCTTTACTTTCCTATTCTATACTTACCTCCTTTTTCCTACGGTAGCTCATCGCTAATCTCGACTTCCCCATCCATTCCGAGCACCTCATGTCTGTCGTTTCACGAGACTAGTTATCTACTTTAGGACTTCATAGCTTCCTACGTATTTATAGTCTACGTACTTTGTTATCGAGTCCTTCAGACTCCCCAAAATCGATACGGTTTATCCCTGTCATTTCTGGTGCTTGAGTCTTTCCCATATTCCCCTATCGTGTCACGTTACCTCTCCTAAGAGCAAACGTTACACGGATCGGAGCGAGTCTTGGAGCTTCGTGGTTCGAATCGTTTCCTGAGCGCATTCCAAGGAGGCTCGGACTCCAGCTCTTATGGCGATAGGATTGTGGCTAATCCCGCTTCATGCACGCATATAAGGTATGGCCAACACTCTTTGCTTTTATACACAACGTCTGCTTATGTCTCTCATCATGGAAGCCGCTATCTTGCAGAAATTCGACCAAAGCGTGTTCGCTTGGAGGGAACTGCCGTCAAAGGATGGTTTCGCTCGCATGCTCGGAGGCGCTGAAGCTGTCTACGATGTGTGGACGCGATTCCATAAGGGCGCGCAGACGATCGTTCTCGGTGCTCAAATCGACGTCAAAGTATCCTTATCCGAGACACAGCTCGTTGCTGCAGCAAGGGATACGTGGATCTGGCTTCGCTTTTACTATCCCACAATTGCAGCTACCATCGACCCCGAAGACGACGGTACTTCTCGCTTAGTCTATAAGCTAGGCTCGGAACGTAGTGTTGCAGACTGGGCAGACCGCACGTTCATCGTCCAGCGCCAAAAAGTGCTGAACGTTGTCAGATCCCGCAACCAAATCGCGCAGAAGCAAGTTCCATCCCAGGACGGAGACCTTACCTTCAGCTACCTCGTTTTTGGCCCAAGTCGAGCCGACGGACTCGTTTCAACCTTCAACTTTCTCTTCCACACACATCACGCTACCTTCGATGGCAACGGCGTCAAAATAATCCTCTCCAAATATCTTCGTTGTCTTGCTCAAAGTTTAGGGACGTCTGCCTCATCATCCTCGTCACTTCAGTGGGGAACCGAAGGCGCTTATCTGACGCCCGCTGCGTTCAACATCCTTCTGCCCTCCATCCCGCAACCTATCCCTCCCGAATCGACGGAGGAACCCACCTTCGCTCATCCATATTATGGAGCGGTAGCTTCATTATTTCAAGCTTTCGCAGGCTTTGAAAAGGTGCGTTGTCCTTCGATACTGAGCCATCGTCGCTTCATTGAATTGTTATTCAAGACATCACACTCGTTCAAACCTCGAGATGCAGCTATTGGCATGCCAACGCATGCCAGAGAAGAAGATTCCTTCTCAATAGATGAATCGACTCGACTAATAGCGGCCATGAAGTCCAATAAGACGGGGCAGTCATACACCATCTCTCACCTAGGTAGGCAGCTTGATCCTTGTTAGCGTCCATCCAACACACTAACCTTGGTTTACTCGACGAAGCCCACGCAGCCCTGGCGATGGTGGTCATTGCGCACAACCCACCTACACCAGAGGCCAAGTTGCGGTCTATCAACAGCCATCATCTGATGAACTGCCGTTCGTCACTCATTGCACCATACTCTTCGCACGAAGGGTTCACTGGGTGCTGCCTGGGTATTTCCGACATCAGCGTCCCCGTCTCTTTATTCCTAGCTCCCGATGATACGCTTGTGATACCTTTCACGAAAGACGTTCTCGTCAAAGTCATGAAGGTGATCAGAGAGCAGTATGTTGCTAAGCAACATCTCCCCGACCCCATCAATTTTATGGGATTGGTAGGGCATATTTTTGCGAAAGCTACGATCAGTCAGCTCAAAGCGAATTCGTGAGCATCTCCTATTGATGAACGTCATTGTTCTCACTTGTATTCCAGGTATCCACCGCATAATGGATTCATATTTTCGAGCGACGGGATATCCGAAAAGTGGTTGGACTCCGAGTTTTCATATCCTTCAGGTCGAGTCGTTTTGACGCTTCCGAAGTTCATCTTGTCCGTGAACCAAACTGACCCAGCGCCGTGAGTCGTTGCCTCATTGCCGTTCATTCCTCAAGGTCTTATCACTCCATGCCTCATCAAGGTGCTTCCGAATTACCACCTGGAAAGGTGTCATCCAGCTCAGCGCTGATTATAACGCCAACATCGTAACGGCTGGTGAAATAAAGGTTTGCTTGGGAGTTTGGAAGAAGTTTATGCTCTTAGGACTGGATCTTGAAGCTGGTAGCTACTAAGTCCTGAGCCTTTGGCATAATTCCATTCCAGTACAGTTTCAAACCTACTAGTTCCTTCGGTCACCAACATCGCCCGGAGAGGCTCCTCAGTCCCTGGTGCTCCTATGTTAAACTCCCACGAACCCAAATGACGCTGTCGCCTTGAAGTTTGAAACCACCAAGGCAGGCGTCTTTCGTCGAATACTTATGGCATCTGCCAGTACTTACTTCAGGCTTTTCGGGCCCTCCTTGGCTCGTCGTCGGAAAACATACCAGGATGAACCCAATACCCAACCGTTCATCACAAGTTCATCAGGTTTTTCTTCTTGGCGCTGAGCGCTGAGCGGCCGCCTGATGATGGACGAAAATGATATCCGACATAGTGGATTGATTCATCCAAGTTTCTCGCTACTCCCGTTCATTCATTCCAAAACTCTTTGCCTATATGTCGGCACCTTCAGAACTAAGAAGCATCCTCTGCGGTTTCCCTTCCTGGAGGCATCGGCGGCCGCAACTTGCATAAAGAGCTCGATATTCCAACATGAAATACAGCAAAGATGCCTCAGTTGTCTTCTCTCTATCTACTCGCTCTCATCCCTGTTGCTCTCGCGCAACAAAGCGTATGGGGTCAATGTAAGCTTTGTTTTGTTTCTCCGAAACCTTGATGCTGATCTCTGAGGATGGTTAGGTGGTGGCATCGGTTGGACTGGGCCAACCACCTGCGTATCTGGGTGAGCTAATGTGTCTTTCCGCTGAACAAGGGCTAAAACTCATTTCAGGGCCACCTGTACCTACTCCAACGATTGTGCGTTGCGAAAATCGACGACTATCATCTACTTCCTCATATACGGACTCAATGTTAGGGTATAGTCAATGCCTTCCCGGAGGACCTTCCGTGCCGCCCCCTGCACCTTCTACAACGGTGACTTCGACATCGTCCGGACCGCTTCCTACCGGCGCTGCTAATTTCTGGTTCAGCTTGTAAGTTCACCGCCATTCATCACATTTAGACGACTCACCCATCCGTCACTCTAGTGGCGATTCGTACACCCAGACTGGATTCAGTTCAACAGGGACTGTGCCTGTTCCAGGGAATCCTCTAGGGAATCCAGCGTATCCTGGGAACACCGCTACGGGAGGAGCGAACTGGATTGACCTTCAGACGACGACATTCAACAAGTCCCTTGTGCTCACGTATAATTATGCGTACGGCGGTGCTACGATTGACGCGAAACTCGTACCTCCGTTTACACCCAGCATCCTTTCCATGACTGATCAAGTCAACTTGTTTTTGAACTCGGTTGCCAAGAAGCCCGCCTCAGCTCCGTGGACGAGTTCCAACGCTATTTTCTCGTTTTGGATTGGTATTAATGACATTGGGACAACTTACAACCAAGGCGGTGACCGTAGCGCGTAGGTGACCGCTCCTTGAGTAGAGTTGTGTTCATGACCGCTTTCGTAGATTTTCGGATACGCTCCTCAATGCGTACTTTGCCCTTGTCCAGAAACTAGTCTGTCCTTTCGATCCTCCTTTCTGCGTTGATTCTGACTTGATCGTGATAGTTGTCTGTCATTCGGCTTTACATTGTAAACTCATCCTGACCCACTTCCAGTGATCAAGGCGCGCGGAACTTCCTTTTCATCAACGTGCCTCCGGTGGATAGGTCGCCTCTGGTATTTTTGGCCCTTTGCTCCCCAACGATATTGACCCTTCTTACGACCTCATAACCCTAGATGATGTCACAAGGCGCATCTGCCCAGGCTACCGAGAAAGCAGTCATCACTGGCTACAACACCAAGCTTGCATCCAAAGTCGCGTCTTTCCAGTCTGGCCATGCTGATGTACGTGGTGTTGGATTATTCATCGGGCCTTCGGACCCTTTCCACTTCTTCTTCTTACCTGTCCGCTCTATCCCCAAAGGTCCAAACTTGGATATGGGACTCCAATACAATGTTCACTTCAATCTTAAATTCTCCCCGTACATATGGGTTCAACGACGCGACGTCTGTTGGTAATGGTGCTGGAATATTCTGGGGGTGGGTAATGCTCAAAGGAATTTTTCTCCCTACTGACGACTTTCCTCTGGTCCTCCAGGGACGTGTACCACCCAACCAGTACGCACGCTCTCCTGTGTGTATTTACGCGTTTTGACACCTCACATCATCCAGGCGCTGCCCATCGTATCTTTGCTCAGCAGGTGGCCAACCTTCTCGTCGACACTGTGTGGTAGGCCCGGGGTATGTACTTGATCGATCAGTCATGCATAGCCGATCTTCTTCTCTTCGTATAATTGTTCCGCCTTCTCCGAGTGTACCTCGATGACCACCAGTAAATGAATCCGCCATAACAACGGACATGCGGTTATGCGTCTTGGGTGGTCTTGGATCTTTGTGCCCAAATACAATCGTGCTTCTGACGTCAGCCTTCCAGCTCACCACACCGAGGCACCGACCCCTCGCGCGTCCCTTCCGAAAGGGTACCCTCCACCTAGTGTTGAACGGGCTTTCTTCGGTCTCGCATTCATACATTCAACGCCGCGATTCGTTCTGGGGAAACTCATGTTATGACACGACTAATGGTTCTTCCGAGGCTGCCGCGTACACCACTCTAACGACTCAGCACATGACATGTTTCGTGGGGGTATATAAGTTTCCTATGTTTTGGACGATGCGGATCAACATTCTGCTTTGACCTGGGCAAAATTATGAAGCTCTTCCTTAGCTCGTTGGTGACAGTCGCCGTTTCCTCTGCTGTCTTGGCACAGCAAACAGTCTGGGGACAATGTAAGCTCAACGCTCAACACTACTCTCCCTTGCAGCTTAGACCTTTCTTAGGTGGCGGAATTAACTGGACTGGACCAACAACTTGTGTTTCCGGGTGAGCTATTAACAATCCCTGTGTCGTGCAAACATCTGACCTATCTTCAGCACTACTTGTACTCACATGAACGACTGTTGGTACATTCCAAATATACATTTCCTCCTTCTTATCATAGTGGTCTGCTCCAGGGTACTCACAGTGCATCCCTTCCCCGACGAGCTCGCAGGCACCTAGCAGCTCTAGCGTTCCGATTTCCACGTCTTCGTCTTCAAGCGTATCGTCCTCAAGCGCATCTCCTTCCTCTACTCCGGTTACGCCTGGTGCCGTAAATTACTGGTTCAGCTTGTGAGGGACTTTCGCTTCAATCTTCCTCCATGTCTTCTGATTCCACTCTAGCGGAGATTCATACACTCAGACTGGCTTCACGCCCAGTGGAGACCTCCCCAATGATGCCAATCCTATCGGCAACCCTCCTTTCCCAGGCTGGACAGCAACTGGCGGGGCGAACTGGGTCGGCTTCGGGACGACTACTTACAACAAGTCTCACATTTACACCTATAACTACGCCTATGGTGGTGCCACGATCGATGCGAACCTTGTCCAGCCGTATACACCGACCGTCCTTTCCCTTACGGATCAGGTCAACCAATTCCTGACTACGGTCGCAAGCAAGCCGCCTTCCACCCCGTGGACCAGTGCCAACTCCCTCTTCTCCATCTTCATCGGTATCAACGACATTGGAAACAGTTTCTACCTTGGTGGGGACCGTGCCGCGTAAGCCCACATCCATTCGATGCGACTGCCGAGAGCTCATATGTTTATGGATCAGTTTCTCTGATACTCTTTTGAACGCCGAGTTTGCTTTGGTCGAACAGCTTGTGCGTTTTCTCTCCCTTCTCATTCGTTGCCCATTTCAGACCACTGACCCACCCCATAGTAGTACGCCTTGGCCTAAGCAATGTGTCCCATAACATTCTAACCCCTTCCGTCACAGCGCTTCCGGAGCAAGAACTTTCCTCTTTGCTACCGTACCCCCTATTGACCGATCACCCCTGGTGTGTTCCTATCTTGACTGGCATACATTCTCGCTAACTCCATTGGCTCTAATCTAGATGCTCAACCAGAACAACGCAGATGGGCGTGCTCTGGAGAAGTCTGTCATCGAAGGATTCAACGCTAAACTGATCGCTAAAGCTGCTGATTTCAAGGCGACCCATAGCGGCGTACGTAAATTCCTCTTGGAGCACTGGTCTTCGTGTCAATGCTTTCATCATAGGTTACCACCTTTGTCTGGGATTCGCAACCATCTTTCAGCCGCATTCTTGATGATCCTACCGCATATGGATTTATCGATGCCACCTCTTATGGTTCCGGAAGCGGGATCTTCTGGGGGTACGTTTCTTATCCTTAGACCCCTTGTATCAAGCGCTCACTTATCCATTTCTTCTAGTAACGATTACCATCCTTCCAGTGAGTACGCTGTAATATTACTGCTTCTTTCCCGCTGACACCTTGTTCAACAGGTGAGGCCCACAACTGGTTCGCCCAAGATGTTGCAGAGGTTTTGGCTGACACAATCTGGTAAACCCAATACGCCATATGGTTCGAAGTGAAGAAAATATTACCGATGAATTGTGCTCTATCTACACATACTAGCTAATTCATACCAGTTGCAAGGTCCGCCCGCAGCTTCATATTACCTTCCCCAGATTTGTCTGTCACGCGAGGACTGTTCCGCCGAGTGGCTCAAGATCTTGCATTGTCCGGGCCACCCCCTCTGTCAATGGGTACACTCTGACAGGCATTGTATTGTAACGCGCAGTCGCCTCTTTTGGACGCCCGAGCATTGTTCGAGGTAGCCCGCTCGACCATTGCCACACTGTGGTGCGGACGGCTTTGTCTAATGCCTTTGTAGAATAAATAGGGACGTCCCTTCATCTTTCCCTTTCTCTTACTATCTTTCTCCTTCACTACTCAGAAGATTCCCAACCACAACCTGCTACATCTACAAACCCACCATGGATTCTCAAGAAATCAACTTCATTGGAGACCTCTTCTCGAACTTGGGACTGGGGCGTCCATCCGACGAGGCTCTTGATGAATTCGCGGCTCTGACCAACTACGATGTGAGTAATACCGAACCTGCGAATCCACAGTATGGCTAATGAAGCTGATGCAAGGCCGAAACCCTGTCTTTCGACAGCCACAAACCTATGAAGGAGCCAGAATATCCATCCTGGAATATTGCTCATATTTTTCAGGTGAGTACGTAGTATTTTACCCGCAACGGACATCTTTGAAGTCGTATCCAGTTCGCCGCACCTCGACCCCAAAGAGCCCTGAAGCCTGTTGTCAACGATTTACAATATCTAGTCTCCCTATGGGATGCTGAAGACTCGATCTGGAGCGACGACGACGACGATGATGGCGAACCTGCTATAAGTGAATTAGATGCGTCCTCCGAGGACGGGTCCCAAGCATGGGATGTTATCGAAGAAGAGTCCCTTTGTGGCGTTACCGAGGAAGACTGGGTTGTTGTCGATGAAGCCATTGATAAAGCTCCCTAATCAACCAATGCTTAACTTATGACCATATCCCTGATATCCTGTACTCTATTACCCTTGAGGCTCGACGCGTTTTGACGCGTTATCTCATACCACGCGTTTGCCATTGATGACGCGACATTGCAGGGTCCCTGTCAGGGATGTTTGTTTTGCCGAGACCGTGCGTAAGTGCCCCGCCGGAAGTTAGGTAAAACGGACACGTCCGCAATATCTCTCGTATTCGCATCTACTTCCCACTATCCACAGTCACCAGTGTCCTTTTGAAAGGTACTACAGACATACTACGGGGAAACTGAACATCGAAATGGGTTTACTGTGGGATGTCCTCTCTCAATCATTTCCTCCCGCACCAACTTGGTCGATTGACCAAATCCCCGATCTCACTGGAAAAGTGGTTATCGTCACGGGTATGTTCTCTTCCCCATAGTTGCTGCCCGGACGGCATATTAAATGAGTCAATTTATGATTATATTGACTTGATATTGACGGTAGCTTTTTACAGGTGGCAACGCCGGCATTGGGAAGGAGACCGTTCGCGCGTTGTTAGCTCACAATGCGACCGTCTACATGGCTTCACGGAGTGAAGAAAGGGCACGTGGGGCTATCGCTGATCTCAAGGCCGACACGGGGAAAGATGCTCTGTTCCTCCATCTCGATCTAGGGAACCTGGCTTCCGTTCGTGCCGCTGCAGCAGAGTTCCTCAGGTATTTTTAACCTTCATACTTGGATGTATCTGAAATCGCTGACCCTTACGTGTGGCATCATGGCGTCTCGATTGACAGCAAAGAGAAGCAGCTCGACATCTTGTTCAATAATGCGTCAGTCGTGCATCAAACTTCTTTGCCTGTTGGCAAGCTTCTGACTTTCCCTCACGGCTAGTGGGGTTATGTATCCCCCGCCGCATTCAACTACGGATGACGGCTATGACTTGCAATTCGGGACTAATGTCATCGGTGCGTCGTGGCCTTCCCAACTTTACTCAGTATGCTCTGACAAGAATATGACAACCTTAGGTCACTTCTTGTTCACCCAACTTCTCGTGCCAGTTTTGCTTTCCACCGCAGAGTCGTCTCCAGACAGGAAAGCACGCATCATTACGACCTCCTCTCTTGGACACCAATGGCCAGGTCTATCACTCGATTACGACTCCTTCATTGATTCACCTGCAAGGCAGAGACGCTCCAAGTATTGGCTGTATAGTCAAAGTAAATTTGCGAGTGTTCCTCATCCCCTTCATCACGCAGAGGCTAAAGTTGCTTGAGTAGGGTAATGTCGTTGTAGCTCGTGAACTGGCTAGACGGTATGGAGATAAAGGCATCGTATCGATATCTCTTCATCCTGGTAAGCTTATCAGTCTTAACTTCTGGCATCTTAGCATTGAGGTTATTGCCGTTCACCTTTATTAGGCTCCATCAACTCTGAGCTAGCACGATATGTTCCCGGAGTAGGCTTCCTGAAGCGGTTCTTCTTCGTGCGCCTCTCCCTATGCTTGAATTCCTCAATCCGTGATCACTAACACTTACGCCTCTTCAAACAGCCAATTTTCTTACACGACTCTGCGCGCGGAGCCCTGACCCAGCTATGGGCAGGAACAGCTCCCGAGGCTGCTGACAGTAACGGAAAGGTACCCACAACCTATGTCCTCTAGTTTCTCTGACCACTTACACCACCTTCCAGTACTTCGTTCCTTGGGCCAGGCCGGGTGTTCCGGTACCCGCGACTCAGGACCCCGAAGTTGCACAGAAGTTATGGGATTGGCTTGAGAAGGAAGTAGCGAACAAGTGATCGTACATCACTTCTCCTCTTATGCTCCCTAAGTTTCCTATCTATACACATCTTTCGTATCTTAGGTAGTTTGGATGTAAGACTAGAACGTTGAGCAGCTACATGACGGCACGAACTCCTTGCTCCAGTCGAAGGATGGTAAAGGGAAAGTACCCTTCCCGATCGACGGCCCGGGCGCGTTGTACGATGACGGGTCTTTCTCGAACGCCGGATGGACTGTACGCCGTAGGGTTCTTCGCTTCGGAAGACGATGAGGGAAGAGTGAAGATGGACATGAGGAGGAAGAGTGATATTCCGACATGCAATCGAGTATTACCCTTGAACAAAGGGCTTCGACTCATACGCCACAGTCAAGCGCCTGTAGCTGGGCTGAGAGAGGGCTTTCTTCATAGCATTGACGGGATCAAAACGATTCCAATCGACGTCGAGCGTCTTCGTCTCACCATCCTCCTCGACATCTTGCCACTCCCCATCGATCTTATCTTCCTCGGGCCCCGGTTCTTCTCCCATAAATATCTTCAACATCGCCGGCGAGAACCCGTTCAACAAAGCAACACCTTTTTTCTCCGCGGTGACTGGAACACTCTGATGCGACGCTAAATTCCAATAGACGATTTGAGGGACTTCATAGCCAGCGGCCTTGTACGCCTCTTCGATAGTATCATGGTTGGTCTTCCAATCAGGTGCACGGAGAGCGGCATCATACGCTCCCCAGTCACCACCAGCGCTGTCGGTCCACCAATCGGTGGTTGAACCCGAGCAAGTATGTGACGCGTCAAATTGCATGTCGGAGAAAACGAAGAGACGCTTGATCATGTCTTCCTGTTTGACCTTACGTTCTATGGCCAAAGGGAGGAGGAGCTTGAGGAACACGGCGTCGAAATCCGTGTTGTCACCCCAGTCGGCACGGACCATTTTTTGGATCGAATCGCTGAGAGATAAGGTTGGGTCTAGAGTAACGAATTGAGGAGTTGATGAGAACGTGATGAATCCATTATTGAACGGTGGCTTGGCGAGCTGAGAGAGGACCAAGGAGAGCGCAACGGCCGGGAAGATTGGTTGAACGGCGTTCTTATCCAACTTGCAGTGGATAGAACCCATTGAACCAGAGACGTCACAGATAGCAATGGCGTTGTCGATGCTGCCCGACTCTCGAAGGCGGTTTATTAAAGCTTTCCACTGTTCCTCAGCGACAAGACTCTGCATCCTCATCAACTCGATCTTGTGCTGTCGCACAGCAGCAACCTTATCCTTGACAACACTCTGTGCCATGGTAGCACGAGTAACTTGAGCAACGAGCTCGTGTGGCATCAATGTAGCGCCGCTGATAGTTGCTTTGCCTTCGATAAGCCGAACAAGGTACTGCGAAAAGCGGTCTTCATCATGCTTGTGAAAGTGATCTTTGTGGAGTTGCATGCAATGCGAGGCCACGCGGTTATATCGAATTTCGTTCCATCGGTTAGACGCCATGAATGTTTCTGTCACCACGCTGGCTCTGCGAAGCGGGGTAAGTACCCAACGCTGGTAGAAGGAGCGAAGGATAGCAAAACGGTCGCGACTGCAGAGGTCGGCTTGAGCATCGTCCAAAATGGCAGGGAATGGAAGAACTTTGGAGTGACGAATGAGTAAGGCGATGGCGGTTGATATATTTGTGACACGATCATGGAAAAGGCCAGGCGTAGGAGCCCATTTGCCAGCAAGGGACAATCCTTTCAAAAACGCGACTCGATCAGCGTCTTCTGGGAGTTCATCAGCTTCGCCAAGTAGTTTTATGTCCTTCACTAGTTGTTGGGCGAAGAGACGCGCGACAGCGACAAACAGGGCGCGATAATTCGCTGAACGCAGCTTCTGCCCAAGTCGTTGAGCTGATTGAGAGGCTTTCTTCGCACGAAGTGCTTTCGCTGCAACCCTACGATTTTCGTTGGCCTTCTGGGCTAGAAGAATACGAGTGTCACGCGAAACGATCTTCAGGCGACGTTTCTGCCGGGGGTAGGTGTACTTTTGTCGAGGGTGATGAAGAAGTGCAGGAGAACCATCAAAGGCGGCGAGTTCTCCTGTGGTTTCAAGAGCGAGGATGTTGAGCAAATCTTTCCAGTAGCCATGGGAGAAGGATTCAGGGCGCCTTGGAGTGGAACAAACGGGTTCAACGAGCAAGTGAAGATTGGCAATCGCTGTCCGTGGATGCTTTTGGTAAAGCCAGCCAAAAGCGCTACAAGTTCATATGAACACCAATTCTTCCAAGGCGATGTTAGAATGAGCTTACCGATAAAAGCCTTCTTTATCCCCCTTTCCATCATGGATACTCCGCAAGTTCCAAATGATTCGGATGGTCAATTCGGGGTCTTCCCTCCAAGACCTGGACAGCACCTTGTCCAGCTCGCGACCAGTCCTCTCACTTGCAAACTGAAACGCGTCAAGTGTAGCGGAGCCTGTGAAGCTAAATGCTCCTGCACCATTGGTCGTCCAAGTCCGATTTGCCGTGTCTGTCAAGGCAGAAATCATTGGATTGCTCCTTGTCTGAACAAGGGGGGTTCCCCATGCCGTAAGACCTGCAGCATATCGATCTTTGCTTGATGGTGTGGTGGGTGCAGGTGGGATGAGGACGTCGAGAAAATTAGAGAGGTAAAGCTCTGGTATAGCAGGAAGGGTAAAATCCTGAGAAGATGCTGATGCTGGGGGGACGGCGACCATGCCTCCAGGACAAGTCGGCGGAACAACACATTATTTTCTGGTCTATATAATAGCGCAAATGAGTCAGAGGCCCTCCTTGACTCATAGTAGCTCATAGCCTTCCTCGCACCTTTACACCGCATTGGGGGATTTGCGACACGGCGAAAACGTCCATTGCTACACGTGCACATGACCAGTGAGGAAACCTGTGCACGGTACATAATTGAGAGCCATCCTGCGCGTATTTGAAAGTTGAACCTTGCTCAATCGACTATGTGGAGTCGATTATGTGGCAGCAAAAGAGATCGTCGTACGAAGCCAAGTGACAATGTGTTCGAAAAGTTCCGCGTTGGTCACGGGACAAGTGTCGTTCAACGTTCAGGGGTGTTCGTGTTTGAAAGCCGGCTGTTTGGTTACCGGCCTTCTGCTTCCTGACCACTTCGTCCACGGAGGAACGAACGCAGCAAGGACTTGCTTTTCCCTGGCTTCATCCAAGTAAGCATCAACCGGTTAAACGTCTTAGTCTGCGTCTATCTTTCCCTGGTCCAAGCTGTATAAACCCTTACCCGGTGGGACAATTCTGCGTCTCAAACGCTAGTTCTCAGACGAACTTCCGCTCAACCTTAGCTGGGCAGGAGAGGACTTGCTACCCATATCTCTCATTTTCTGTGGATAATGTACTCAACACTTCAATCGAAACTGATACAACTGTAGTCCATCTTAGTGATGATAGCAAGGCTTCCACTGTCACCATGCCGCGCTCGAGCTTCGCACCGGAGGTAAAATTCTGAGCCTTTGTAGGGCTACCCGCTGATATACTGTCTGGTGACTCCCTTGAATCGGGGGCATTTTCAGGATGTTGTCGACTCTCCCGCGACCTAACAACGACCTGCCTCTCTCGGGGATTCGAGTCCTTGAAATGGGTCAACTTATCGCTGGTCCATTTGCTGGACAGCTTTTAGGGTGCTTAAAGCCTAAATCAAAAACGCTCTGGGCTTTGCCTATCTAACACCGCTCACTAGGCAATTCGGGGCTGAAGTGATCAAAGTTGAACCACCTAAAACCGGTGATCCCCTTCGTGTATGGCGTGAGCTCGACGTCGATGGGACGAGCCCTTGGTTCAGAAGCATCGCAAGAAACAAAAAGAGTGTCGTGATCGACCTTCGACAACCCAAAGGACGAGCGTGGGTTTTTCGTTACTGATTGGACCGAGGCTCGCAGCTGAGGGAACTTTCAGGCTTGTGAAAGAGCTCGCTGTGAAGAGTGACGTATTGATCGAGAATTTCAAGCCTGGGAGTAAGTGCGTTCCACTCATCCTCAACAAATCGCTTACATCACACGCTAATAGCGTTGGAGAAGTGGGGCCTCGGACCTAGCGATCTTCATCCTCTCAATCCAGACCTCATTTTCACTCGCGTGAGTGGTTATGGACAAACAGGACCATGGGCTCCTCGACCTGGCTATGCTTCTGTGTGTGAAGCAGAGTCAGGGTTCCGCTATATCAACGGTTTTCCCGATGCCATCACCGGTGGTCTCTCTGGCCCTCCTGTTCGTCCGAATATCAGCCTGGGAGACTCTATCGCTGGATTACACGCTGCTTTTGGAACGGTGAGTGCGCAAGCTGAGTACCCCCCTTGTGTCTCTAAAATGATTTCCAACCTTGAGGTTATCGCGCTGCTTGCTAAGAAAAATAAACAAGACCAGAATTTACCCAATGGCCGAACGGTGGATGTCAGCATCATGGAAAGGTGCGCTACGACCTAGCGAACTTTCTAGCAGAAAATGTGCCAACACACGATGTTTAGCATGCTTAACTTGATGGAAGGCATTATACCCGAATACGATCGAAAGGACAAGGTGGGATATTGTATCTGGTTAAAGCAGTGTCAGCCCATTGTTCACACCTACTTAGGTTCGAGGGCCTTCAGGATCCTCAGTAACGGGCATCGTGCCTACCAATGCTTATCCGTGCTTGCCTTCCTCGGAAACGCCAACGACTCCTACCTACATTGTGATTGGCGCGAACGGTGATACCATCTATAACCGGCTCATGACAGCCATCCAGCGTACCGATCTAATAGGACCGGAATACGAACGAAACCAACATAGAGTCTCTAGACAGACGGAGATAGAGGACGCTATCTCCAGCTGGACCAGCCGAAGAAGCGCAGAAGAGGTCTTCGAAGTCATGAACAAGGCAGGCGTACCCGTTGGTCGTGTGCTCAACGTGAAAGACATAGTGAACGCCGATCAACTCAAGGCGAGAAACGCGATAGAAGAGGCGTGGGTTCCCGCCCCAACCGGCGAAGAGACTTCGGTAGACAAAAGAGGATGGACGGTTAAGATGTCAAGCACTTTCCCAGTCCTCGAAGGCTACGACACCAAGGTCAGATGGGCAGGCCCCGATTTGGGTCAACACACAAACGAAGTCTTAAGCGAGCACCTCGGACTTAGCGAAACTCAACTCAGCGATCTACGAGCCGAAGGCATCGTCGGTTAGTCTCCACCAACCAATTCAATCACCGTGAATGATTTCGCGTGGTACATAGATACTCTACAGGTTTATTCATACATTTCGTGTGGAAATAAAATTACCGATTGCCTTGTTGTCGTGCTCATGCCCAAAGGAAGCCCGTTGGTTCTTTGATCTCGGGGTTATGAGCGATCTTCTGGAGACCCTTGCCCCCGTCCACGCGCTCGAAGATAGCGACGCCTCCACCTCGTGCACCACCCGCCACCAACCATTTATCATCCGTTCCGCCGAACACCATTCCTCTGAGATGATTCAATCCCGTCCTCACTTCGGCTACGAGGTTCAAGTCGAGGTCGAATATCGCTATAGTGTCCCCCTCAGGCGAAGGATCGTTTCTGTTGGACAAATAGATGTACGGTTCTGAGTATGTTTGGTTTGGCTTGGGGATGAGGATCTCGGAGACAAGCATATCCGGTGATGGGAGCTGCACTGAGAGACTGGAAGCTGCACTGATGAAATCGGCTCCCGTTGGAAGTGAATTGAACTTGTGCTTCGATATCCCGTTCGAGAGCTCGAGGGCGGTGAACAAATACTCGCCTTATGACGTTAAGAAGCCTTTATTAACACCAGCGTACTCATGAACTCTCCGAGAAACGCACCGTATACCGCAACATGTCGTGGACCCGCTCCGCCTTCGTAAACTATATTTCCCTCGACAGCCCATGACCCACTTTGGTTCTTTGCCAGCCGATGAACTTTATCAGATCCCAGGTCGACTACAAGTAGTTCCCCAGTGCTAGGATGGAGGTAGACTTGGTGCGCATGCGCTCCTTCTTGCCTGTCCGTGTTAGGCCCCCGTCCCTCGAAGCTCACCGTTTCAGGGGCTTTGTCCAGAAAGTAAGGAGGTGCCGACGACACTGCAATGCTCGTAATGCTTCCTGACGAATACTTCACAATTCATGTGACGGATCCAGATAAGAACTTCTTCAAAGCTTTAAGCAACAGCTGACGACGTACATTTGCCACGAGAAGTTCGTCCTTGGTACAAAGTAGATCACAAGGATCAGCTCCCTTGCTCGATACTTCTCCAACCACTTTCCCCTTCCATTCCTTGTCATATTTAATCGCTAACACCACTCCTTCAGTTTGCTCCAGGCCCGTGAAAACTAATGAAGGGTCATCGGGATGCTTCGTAATCCACGATGGATGATGTCCAGCATGAACGGCTGAGCTGACAGTGATCGAAGATAATTTAGGGTCGAAAGTGAGCGTGGTGACATCTTCCGTGTACGACGATACGAGGATCTGATAAGCCATTGGCGGGGATTCTGAGGGCTGTGGTTTAGAGTCGGGATTGGTCTTTATACCCGTCTTGGAACCAAGAGACGCCGAGGTTACTCCAGCAGAGGCGAGCCATCCCCTTGATGTAGCCAGTTCGCGTAGCCGACGCACGAACGGGAAGGTCATGTTTGGCGGGGGCCGACAAACAAGTGGTACAGAACTCGTCCTAGTGTTATGTACAAAACGAGTGATCTAAGGGACGGTTTGGAATCAGTGCTTCCTTGCCCGAGTATTCTCCCTGTCCTAAACTTGAAACAGACATTTCCACCGACGCACAGCGGTTCTTATCACTTTAGAACGCTCAGATATGGTTCTGTCTTCCTTTGTGTGACGCATCCCTTACCTCTCGGACGATGTATGTGCTTACCAGAGTGCGTTCTTATCAAAGGTACTATCTATGACGGTGATTCTTTAACGTTAGATCTCATAGGTAGCATTGGAGGTACGGCATTGGTGGTGTCCGTTCGCTGGTATTCTGAGCATGTTGGCCGAGATTTCTCCGTGACCACGTCAATAACGGTTCATAACCACGAATAATGAGCTTCATACAGCATGTACATCACTGGGCAATCCGAATCGCGTCGACAAGAGAATTTCTTGCAAACGATCGAGGGAAGATGTTGCTATTTATAATGGTGCTATTACCCCGTGCAAGGGTCCAAAGGACACGTGCTCCCGGGGGGTCAGAGTACCGACGTGAGAGGAGTTGCTTCGGGGAAGGACTGGGGGTCATGTTATGAATACTCCGGAATGAGCCCATAGATCACCGTGAAGCTGAAAAAGCGATCACTCACAACGACAAAGTGTGATAGGAGGTCCAGGGGAAACTATGATGTCACCAGTGAAGAGTCCGCGGCACGAGACCCTCCGCGCGAGCTTGAAGTTGAACGGGGAAGCGATTAGTAACCAACCTCCTTGGGCGCATCGCCAAGTACCACCCCATATCCAGCAATAGGGAAGCACTGAAGTGCAGTGCGTATTACATCGGGTCCGGTTAGCCAAGAAATTCGGACAGCAACGAGATGACGCTGGAAATCACGCAGTCGTTGACTCGTTCCGCAAAGGCTACTGGCAGGGTAACTTGGAGCGATCCCTGAAGAATATACATAAACTCGAGCGCTGTATGGTGTTTCATGTCCGATCTTGTAGGAGATGACCCAAGCTGTGCCGGCGGTGCACTGCCTCGACAATGTGGAGAAGTTGGTCATATAAAGCGCCCCTTGGTCGGCGCGTCCGCCAGATCCACGTCCACTAACACCAAGTATTGATCATCATCATCACTCATTTCGTCATGTACGACAAGAAAGACACCGTCCTTGATGCACCGTACAGGATGCCAGAAAGCGACCCACCACCTGCTTTCAGCCACGATAACACCCAGGCAGCGGGACCACCTCCTGTATTTCGCACCCAATTCGCTTGCATGTCGATGAATATGTAGTGCGTGTAACTCACCATCAAGATCCAGACGATGCGCTGATTCATGTCTTGTAACAGCGATCGCCTACGGTTCATACAATTTCCGGTGGAACATATCAATACCATTCGAACCGGTTCGGAATTCAGCTCCCGGGCTATCTGTTCAGCTATCTGAAAATTCACAGCGATCCAACAATCATGGGCCAAAGGGATTCAGGTAGGCGCTGATCTCGGCCACCTCTCTTTCTAAGGCTCATTGGGAGACTAGGAGGAACGAAATTACCATGGTTCCCATGAATTCAAGCTCAAAGGCAATCCATGGTATGCGAAAGGAAGCGAAGCTAGCCCTTCACGGGTGCTCATGGTACGGCGGTCGACGGCCCACTGTCAGTGCTCTTCGTCTCACCGTCTCCCTAGTGTGGCGTTCTTTCAACATTGTATAGCATGGGATGGATCCTGTGCATTAGTACTGACATTAGCAAGAAACAGGTAAATACGGCTGCGTCGAAAATCAAGCACTTGACTGACTTTATTTGCGAAGGCCGACAAAGACACATGTATCTTTCGGTATCAACAACCACTCCCTCCTCCTTGTACATGGTTCGCGATATCCTTCAATATGGGCGATCGTCTCCGCCTGATTGGTGCACCAGAGGAGTTGGTCCTACCATTCAGTACGTACTAGATGTACTTCGAGCCGATCTTCCTGTTAAACCTCTATCAGAGCAAATACTCGGGTCCATGCTGCAGAAGGACGGTACGTAATTGCTTCCATTGCGTGTAGGTATTGGCTCACACGCTCACCATAAATAAAGGTTGGAAGGACGGTGGAGTATAGTAGGTCTATTATCTTTCAACGAAGTCATCATCGTTCACATCGTTATCAGTGAATTCAAATGCGAAGGCTACCCCTGGATGGCGTCCGGATCTGAAGCTGTATCCACTCGTATCCTCCTTCTACGCATGATCGAAGTGCTAGAAAGCTTTGGCTACAGTTTGTACGCATCACTTGATCAGAACGCTTCATCGGTACGCCATATACACTTTTTAGCCAGGGACGACGTCTAAACCCATATTCACAGTCGTCTGGCGATTCGGGTAGCACAGAGACGGATACCTGGTATTGCTATAAGCAAGTCAGTTGGACACCTGGAGCGCCGGTTTTCCACTGAAGGATGATCGATGAGGGGTGGATAAGGGTAGGCTCCTACATTGCCCCTACACCTCTCTAATTGCAGAGATGCGTACTTGGAAATCGTACCCCGTACAGGCGAAGAAGAAACAATTCAACAAGCTAAAGCTACGTACCTGATATACATGCTTTGGGCTTGAAGTAAATATAGTGATTGCCAGAACAAAGTATGGTTACTCCGACTACATGGTTACCCAAAGGACATTGGTTGTACATACACTGAAAAACAGAAAGATTGGAAGAGTAGTACAGTTATGCAAGTAGCAGGAAGACTTTGGAGATTCTACTCCGGGACCTTATGCTTTTATCCGCGACCACGAGCCTCCTCGACGGCAACGACGACAAGTTGTGTAAGCCGGCGTGAATCTAAGCCAGCTGGTCCCGTTAAGTCAAGACTTCGAAGGTTCCAAACCACACTAAAGCTTGATAAATCCCGTTTGAATGTGCGCTATCCGAAGTGATTATCAGACACAAGGGAAAAACGGGAGATGCAAAGCAGAAGCTAACCCAAAACGAGTGGCTAGATGTGCCGTCTTGCAGACATAGATGGATATGCAGGATTTGGAGGGAAGGAAAAGTTTCAGCGAGCAAGTTGAGTGACTTTCCAGTCACGGAGGTAAGCGAAATGGAGAGGTGATTCATCTGGGGAGCAACGCCAATGATCTCGCACAGATGCGATAAGTGGCTATGGCCCATCGCAGGGCTTGGTATGATGAGATCCGTGAGCGACGGAAATGATCTGGGAGTGTCGCTGCTGGGCCGAAATCTCCAATCAGAGTGCTCATCAAAAGAGAGGAAGATCTTTCGCAGCCTCGGAAGGCATAGGGACGCCAAAACCACGAGTCTAGGAATCTCATGGCACAAACGAAGCTCTTCTATCCCAGGATGAGCGTTGAGAAATCGGGCAAGGCTCGAACAGCGGTCGTCGCCCATCTGAAAGTCAATGGTGACTTGCCTGAGGCTTGCAAATCGACCTAGGGAAGACTTCGTGTCGTGGGACTCAAGAAACTGAAATGGTTGATAAGGCTCACCCAAGTCATTGAAGAATTGGTCCGTTGGTTGGACACCCACTTGTCTCGCAAAGAGTGAGAGAACTTCAATATTTGAAGACCCATTGAGAAATCTGGCTACCGCCAACGTTGAATCATTATCCCAAGTATACGCGACTTGGAAGTCCAAGGAGATCTCGGTTAATTGGGATAAATCGTCGAAAATATGAGCCAGTGTTTTCGTCGCGTGCGGGATGAAGTAGCGAAGATGCAGAGAGCGTATACGATGCTTCAACATGGGCCACAGCTTGCGCAAGCACTTCAGGTGGAAATCGGAGTAGAACGATGCATTCTGTGAGGACGGGAACGGGTCTAGATCAAACGTGCATCTGCGAAGCTTGTCCGCATGGGTGATGGACTCCAGGAGCAATTGGAGTGCAGCGGAGGAAGGTATGACATCGAATGTTGATGGTCGCATTTGAAAGAGATACAAAGACTCAAACATGCCTCTGATGAGGCTCCTTAGTCGAGTTCCGAGTGTCAAAGGTGTCTTCCGAGCCAAATTCTTCAGCGAAGTGAAATCCCCTCGCAAGGCCTCTACTCGGATGACCCATTCGCGGACACGCTTCGCGACATCGGTGTCTCTATCCAATCGATAAAGTCAAAAGCGTAAGTGCTTCAATGAGACAAGAAAGTATTTCAAGAAACATACGTTGCGACCCGGACAAGCTTAGATAGCTCTGTATCAAGGGTTAGCCAATCCACATGAAAGGACGTATATTTGGCTTCGAGGGCTAAGTTGTAGAATGTCCAGTCGAGCGTTCGTAGCCTGAATATCTCGGTAGGTGGCAGGTAAGACGCGATAATCGTCCAAACTTCGGGTGGAAAGGTGAGCGTCTGAGACATGCGGTGGTTCAAGTTTCGAGCTTGAAATACTTACTGCCTCCGCTGGGCGGTGGCGTTCTTGAACGGGCCGGGCGGCTCGCGGACCTCAAGCTTCCATCTTGGATTGGAGATAAGACTCAGAGCAGTGTTTACTTGTTCCGCACAGAAGTCCAATATTGCGAAGCACCCAGCAACCAGCATGAAACTTATATAAATGAGGCACGAACATATCTATAAATAAACCTTGCAAGTTGCTCTAGACAATGACGTCAACTATGACGCGCACCATCTTCGTTGTAGTGGTATGTTTGGCAACTACTCTAGGTTTCCTCTTATAAGCCTTGACGTCAAACCCGTACGTCCCCATCTTTCAAGATACCCAGCGAAACAAGGGCATAAAGGATAGGTAGTTTGTGGCCTGGAAACTGTCCAGTTGGTGCACATGGAAGACGAAAGCAAGTCAGAGTGTGACTTCGAAGGTAGGAAAATTCAGAATTCAAGTCCTTATGTTATGGAAATCATGAGAAACGGGGNTAAGGGATGGTTGTCAGTCTCAGAGGGAGTACGAGGCTCAGCGCCGCACAAGGCCATTGCCGTCCACGTACCACAGGTGTTCATCGGTTGGGTCCGGTGGTGCACCTGGCGCAGATGCTTATGACAGAAATGTCGTTCAGCAAAGCGGTTCTATCCCCAAAGAAAGATTGCTACACTGACCTTGCGGGGGAGCTGCGACCCCAGGTTGTTGAGGCCAAAATGCGCAATCGGGCGGTGGGAAGCCTAGCGTAGGCTGCGGATAGAGGTTGGGATCCGGATAGTACCACTGAGAACCTGCGACGCTGGGGTATGGACCGAGCGATGTTGGTGTTGGACTTGTGTTGGAGAGCGGCGAGTTATGAGCGTAAGGTCCGAGTGGGGTGCTGGAGTATGAGTGGCATTCCACCGCGGGATTGGGGGGATCAGTGTGAGATTCAAATTGCTTTGGGAGTCGCTCAGCCACCACGGGGGTTAAGGGTGATTCTATACCGGGGAAACATTCAAGAACATGTGAGAAGCATCACGGAATGGATTCTTACCTCGAGGTTCTGATCGATCCTCGGTCTGATAATACCAATCGGCACCATCAGAGTTCACAGAGGCGCCGGTGGCTAGCGACACGTTTGCTAAACGGTCGGAAGTCCTATTCAAATATTCCGCGAGATAATCCACCGTTATCTGCTGGTTTTCGACGAGCCGTTGAGTATGCATGGTATCTTGTATGAGCTGCCGGACTGTGGCCTGGACTTCGGCAATACAGTCTGTTAATCCGGCCTGGAAGACCTGCGAGTCGGTGGCGGTCACCATGGTGCCTAGGCTGGCTGGCGCCACGGTCCGGGACGAGGGCTTCAGAATGCTTTTGCGCTTTGCATGAATGTGTCGAAGCAGCTGGGGCACACCGCGCTGAAAGAACGGGTTGAAGAACTGATGGTCATCCGATGTGCTGCGCCGAGTGCGGGCCTGGCAAATTGTGGGGATCTTGTGAAAGGAATAGTTATGGAGCTGGCGGGTAAATGTGCCGAAATTTCTGTGAGTGAACCAAGCGCCAAGGATGGACCTGAAATGTTTGCTGTCGAAGACTAAAGACTCTGTGAGAACGGCGAAACAATGTGGCGCAGGAGAAGAACCTATGAAAGATTTTCCATCGTCGGACCATCGTATGTACTGATGGTTTGCAGCATCGCTAAGAATGCTAGAAACGGAATAAGGAACGCTGATGCTAGGTCAGCATGGGCTACTTGCTCGTAAAGCTTCGAGAGAAATGCTGGGACCCCGCGAGATGGGACAGACACATTGGAAGGTCGACGAACGCGGATTTTCGCGCGCTTGGTGGACATTATCGAAAAACGTCTCCGTGTCCAGCAATGGCGTGAACAACCGTAAACTTGAGAAGGGGAGGATGGATGGGGGTATGGATATAGAGCCTGACCGCAAAGGACAGCAAGTTTTTGAACTCCACGGATTTGCGGGGGGTTATGAATTGAAGGCTGAACCCAAAATCAGAGAGCATGACCATGTCCACTCCTCGCAGCCCATCGGGGACCGCGTTGCGTTGAACATATGTTCCCTGCTATCGTTATGGGGTGATAGAGAAGCCGTAAAATTCATCACCGCGTTGGAAGAAGTGTTGTGGGCACTGAGTAAAATTGGATTGGTTCCGTTTCATGGGGATAGATGGAAAATGAGAGTTCAAACGGCACGGCTCACCTACTCCCAAAATCCCAGACTACTGGCCCAGCTCAACAAGATGAACGACTCGTTTTAGGGTGACTCGTCGTTGATGTTTCTAGAATGTATCCGGCACGAGCCGAAATGTCTGGGAGTCGGTGTGGTGAGGAACGACAGTCGGAGACGGGTATAGCCTGGGCTTCGAGGGGAAAAATATGGGCATCCTGTAGTTCTATAGGAAAAATCAAGGGTTTTAGTTGGCTGAGCTTGGATGTAAGAAGAGGGGACAGCGACCTCGTTGGGTGTCAAACTAGCTTTCTACCGGCCCAGGAATAAAAGCACGAGACTGAGAAGTAAGGTCCTCCCTTCAATGTTGTTGTTCTGGGGCCATGGATTGTGGGAGGTCCAAGGCTTCTTCGTGCGTTGTCTGGGTGATGAATAAGCCTATTGAGAAAATATAGAAGGGGGCGTACACACATTTGCCGGAGCTGCACGAGCCGTCGCATGTGCTTGGTATCTTGCAGGCGATTATGGGCCGTATCCTCGTGTGGAGGATGTCATGAGATGTGCTGTGTCTTCTCAATAACGACGGTAGGAGTGCGCGGGGCCGACTACTCCTCGAGCGGAAGCCATGGGCTTGCTTCTCACCTGTACCTGGGAGTGATTAAAATGCTGGATGAGTGGTATGATTTTCTTGCATCGGAACAATCTGATGGCCCGAGTTGATGAGTCCTCATCAGGAAAAATAGTTTTTGGTAAAAGCTTATCAAAGTTTGTTCGCAACCCAGTGCTCACATTCAAAGACAAAAAAGTGTTTTCAGGCGCACTTACTAGCTTACAATATCTTTCATCTTTAGTATAAATAAGTCATCTATCTTTGCTATCTTTTCATCTCTTTCAGTTGTACAATAAAATCAACCGGTATTTTTTGTAGCTTTCAGTTGCTTTCAATGGCTTTCAGTCATAGCGGCGGAGGAACAGTACTACTGAAATCCATCCGACTTTCTTTCTCATACTCTGACCTTGATATAACTTTCTTTCTATGCTTTTCTTCGAATTTATTTCTTTCTCCCCAGCGTAGACGGTGTTCTTTCAACTTTGTATGTTTTTGATAAACTCGGCCACGGGGTTTGGAAGGTTATGACGTCATTTTCATGGTTCTGCAACCAACTCAAAAATGCTGACTTATACCGAATCATGAGTTTACTACTACGGTTTACAGATCACTAGTTACTTTCCTAAGGTCAACACCATAGACTTCTGATAGCGATACTAATGTCCGCATGAGATCAGCCTTGGGAATACTGCGCCCCACTCCTTCTCTCCATACATAGTTTACCTCCGTCTCTGACCAACGCGATTCAGAGGCATGGCTTGCCCACTCTTGAACGCACTTCTTTATTATTCAGACATGACACTGTACATGAGATCTAACAGTTACTTACCATGGAATCCCTTTCATATTTGGCTTTTGACCTCAAATCGTCGACATGATTGGGAGAAACCCGATCTTCTTCGGGCACAGCTAACTCATTGAAGAGAGCAGCCGATGTATTCATCTGAAAGGAGGCATACGTATTTGTCTAGCGATCACAGGTTTGAATGGACACATGCCACTCACCAATTTCCAGAAGCATATGTCGCGTTGAAGCCGATGACTGGCTGCCTGCCACCCTCGGTTTTGATCTTCGAGCTCAGCGTTGCGAGCTACCAACTCCCGGTTTCGGGTTCGGAACGAGTTGTTTCCGACTTTCAAGGAGCGGTTTGCGGCTTTCAAATTCTTGTACCGCTGGCGCAACGACAGCCCACTCTTCATCGCTGGGTTTTGCTTGAGAGAATGTCGCAGCTTCGTGAGAACAGAATTCTTTTGAATCCTCAGGTGCATAAGGTGGGCTCGATAAACTCTTTCCCTGAGATTCATCATGATGGTGGTATAAAACTCTGGAGGTTGACGGCGAGGGAGTCGGCTGTATGTGTGGGACTGTGTGCGTGGGAGGCAAACATTGGTTTGTGCGAATGTTGAGACGCGTCGCGTAAATCTAAAAACACGTAAAGTCTAAAACACGAAGCACATGGCCCTCAGGAGGGAGGCAAGCTGAAAGCCGAGTTTGCGAGTTTGATAAGCAAGAGAAGCATACAAGTGATGAGAGAAATTACAAAGATTCGTCAAGAACCAGCATCTTACCCGTCCACCTCCTTCTATCCCTCACTTCCTGGCCTTCATCAGCGGGGGGCCACAACCTATCCACAGGCGGTACCATGATTGGGGTTGAGCTCTGCTGCATGCCTCCATCCCTCGTCCACACAGTCGACCACATCGTGGACGACACGAATTCCTGAACTTCAAATCGTTTCAGAGTATCATTACCTGGTTTATCAGGAACGATATTCTGGAATTCTTCCAGCGTGATGGGTTCCATGGTATTGGGATGGTTGCAGATGAGCAGGAGAGAAGAGGGGGCAGGAACAGCCAGCAACGCCAGCATCAATTCCTGAGAGGGAGAGTGTTAAATCTGCGACGTCTGACGGATAATCAAACTAAATACCTCATTATGATGTCTCCTCATAAGACATTCCCATTCCATGTACTGAATGCCATCCAGAGAGGACAACAGATTGATGATCCAACGCCGAGTCCAAAAAAAANCCATAGAACCCAATGTGGACGATGTTTGAAAACAGGGAGCGGTCGAAGTCGAAGGTGTGGTCGCAGCTACTCTGCCCAGGGGAGTGCATGATGTGCTTCTGGAAGCAGAGGTGGGTGACGTTGGGAGCGACTGCGAGGAAGTGAAGCGCTAGGCATGGGGGGNCAAGAGAGTCGTCTGAGGGATGGGAGTTTAGACGAGCATGGCTCCTTATAGTGCAGCATTCCTGTCTCAGAATGTTGGTGCTCCTTGCAATGAATCGCGAACCAGCAGGTTCGGACGCGAAGTTCCTCTAGCTTCTGCCAGGCAGCGAACGGTATGAAGGGGATGCTAAAGGTATGAGTATCGCTTAGTAGAACTGGGAGATAGGCAAGGAAAAGAAGCTTACCAAGACCACGCAATGCCTTCAAGATCCAAAATGACAATATTTTTAAAGTGAGGAAGAGCGTAGGCGAAGCAATCTAATCGAGGATGCTCCGGCAGAAAGGCCGGGACTTTCCAAACTTGGTTGTAGCGCATGCGGATACTCCGAACTTGTTCAGCCCTATCTTGCAGAGGGAAGTTGTGAAAGTGGGTGGCTAGTCCAAGATCGAGGTGCCGGTAGGTCTTCTCGGTACCAATGGCGCGGAGATGACGACAGGTATTCAAAAGAGCAAGGCGGTCTTCGGTCAAAAGATAGTTCAGAATAATATGGACAAGCTCAAAGGATATTGACGAGAAGGGGGAACGAGGTAAATCAGACATGGTGGGGAGGGCAAATGGGCGGGAAGTACTAATGAGGGAAGAGGGCGCACAGAGCGGGATGATGACAAAGCGTTAGCTCCCCTATTCCCCTATCCATCCCTTACTTGAGAGGAAGGCTTACAAGGAGGAGAGGGCAATGCAGAGCGAACAAACAACTCTTGTCTGTGATTCATAAATCACCTATCCTAAGTATCAACATGAATGGGCCCCAATGCCCTCAAAGCCCGGATCTTTGTACCCGGTAGACGGATGGTCCATGACCAACAGTCCCCCTACCGTCCAGTGAAGGAAACCACTGTTACTCAGACTCCGGCGGTGGTACGGCTGATGAATTGAAGAGCTCCCACCCAAGCAACAAGTTGGCTAGTATGTTCCGAGGAGTTGACAGAATCAGCAATATTGAAAGGACTCGACTGAACAGAGACACTCACCCTTAGGCCTTGCCGCCTTCAACTACCAGAGACTTTGATACGCGTACATGCTGCTGAAGTTATTGAGATAGTAAGGCCTGCCTAAGAAATCGAGCACATTATTGGTCGTAACCTTGCTGAGATCTTTCCAAGAAGGATCGCCGAATCTTGGAGTGAGCATGCAGCTCTGCCGAATTTGAGAGAGATAAACAACCGATGCTTTGACCTCTTTCAGCTCTTGTGGCTGCCGTACTGTATAGAACAAGCTTCGTGAGTGAGGGGAGGAAGAACGCTCATACCATTCAACATAAGCCAACAGCTCGGAGGGCCAAACGGGAGGGCGATCGAATACTCTCCCTCCCATTGATATGGTGTCCGGAATCTTGAATATTACCTTGACTCGGCCTATTTTTGTCCCTTGCAGACCAGTTGCCTCGCCATGGATAGAGGTAACCACGACTACATTATCGAAACGACCATACGGGGGATGAATCTTGGATGGCATCGCTTTGATTTGGTCCTTGAGATGGTCCTGAGTCTCATCATCTGCAATGGAAACTCGGGTCAATTTGTATGAGTACCAGATTGGAAAGTCAATGAGCGGAAGCATCATAGTTGGGACCTCCACCTTTGGCACTTTCAAAGACGATGGCGCAAGCTTGTTGAGAAACTCCTTGATGGCGAAAAGAAATTTTGGAGCACGGTGTTGGGTCTCAATCTTCTCGCCAAGTATTGAAGTGTGAGCGTATTTGGCTAAAGAAATGCTGCTCAGTTTGTCGAGGTCAAGAGGGAGCTTACTGGGCAAATGACGTGTCTTTAGCATCTCGATGTACGATGAAAAGGTCGCCATTTTCTCGTGTCTTGATATCCAGGTAATCATTTGAGGCAGCTCGTTCCGTTTATTTGAGGCTCTCCAAGCATCCTTGGCGAAGTCGATATGAAGCCGCTCAAACATCTCTGTGTTATAATTGTCAGTGGAGCCAAACAGACGGATAGACGAAACATAGTGCTTCATTGAGTGAAACTTGGGAATATTGAAGTCTTTACGCGCCTTCATCTTGATAAAATCATTTCGGTGTTCTTGAAACCCTTCTAACGCGCTCGACAAGTAGCCTAGAGTGATTTCGTCATGAGTTTTATACTGAGCGATGTAGATGAAGTCCAAAAGATGTCGCGTAGCTTCAATAGCCCCCTGCGATATCACGCCGTCGCAGCATGCCAGAAGGATGCGAGCGATGTGCTTGCGTTCGGGGCCAGTGACTTGTGTGAGGTTGGAGATACCCTTACTAAAGTGACGAACACCAAAGCAAGGTGGAAGGCATTGAACCCTTCGATCGAATTCCTTGTGAGTCATACCCATCTGACACCATTCAACCAATGATTTGAGGACGCCTTGATATAACTGGTGGAGAACGTCAGGAGTAAGAGCAACGTGAATATCAGTCAAAGGATACCCTTCCCAAAAGGGATCGGTCACCCCGCCAGCAACACCATTTTGTTGGCAGTAATTGTGAAACTGTGAGGCATTTGTGGTTGAACTCTGAGCTTCAGCAATGATATGCAGTGTAGTCTGGGGCGTTCGAGCAGGGAAGCAAGCGATATCCTGTAGCTGTTCTTTAGTACACTGACACTTGGGGCACGTACCGCTTTTTGTGCAAGATATCAGACATTGCTCGGGATAATCTGCAACGTATGAAGTTAGAAATGGAAAGACTGTTCTGACTTCACCTTTGGCGTTTGTCATATCCACCCCATTAGCTCCGGCCTCTTGAAGAGATTCGAATATTATCTTCAACGATTCATGAAACAAACGCTGGGTCCTTGTCTTGACCTGAGTTTTTGTCAACCCGTATTTGTTCACCTTATCTGTGGATAGGTAGCCTAGCAAAATGCAGGCGTGTCTTGTTGGCTTTCTTCGTATGGCCTTTGGAATATTTCCAATGGTCAAGTAGATCGGATACGCCATTTTGCTTCCAGAGAACTGGGTGAGCTGCGTCTTATCGGATGCGACGATGACTGGGCAGACAGTTCCGTGCTTGGCTATTTTGCCCTGGAATTTGTTCTCAGGTCAACGTGTCCACATATCAAACCGTCGAACTTACCTGAAGACCTGCCCACCAGGTGCCAGTCCACATCTCTGAGAATATACGGCTTTCCTTGTCCTTGTTTGTAAAGACACTTTGAGGACGGTATATCAGATCATCGACTAATGTCGGATCTGACCAAAGACTTCGAATAGCTTCAATAGGATCTCGGAACCGTATAATAAATTCCTCGGAGGGCCGATCCTGGAAACGTAGTATCTTGGCCTTCCAATTCCCGGCTCTTGAAGGTAGGGCATCAACCCTTTGGTGGAGCTCCCGCACATTTTTGAAGGAAAGGCCGAGGCGTTCAATAACACCTGGGATGGAAAGGAAGCGGTCAAAAGAGCTGTGACCAGGGTCTTCTGCAACAAACCAATTCGCAACTTTCCAATCTAGTTCGGAAGAAAAAGGTGCGTAAGCATTTAATGAGGGATCTGACCTAGGCTCGTCACCGTTCGGAGCAGGGTTGGCTCCGAAAAGCTGTCTCCACCTTGCTACAGCCTTGACATTGTAACCCGTTATTGTGCCATGTTCGTCCAGGTTTTGCTCAACCCAACGTGTATCTTCATCATCATCCAATCGGGGCCTTACCTGCGGACCACAGGAAGCCGTGTCAACACCAAAGGCCGCCGCGGATGTTGACGGGCCAGCCTGGCCATCCGAAAAAAGCTGACTGTCAGTCTCATACATGGCGGGCAACGCACCTGGAATCGTGTTGAAAATAAGGTCGTCTTCCATTTCTTCCATGACCTCCCAAGGTCGAGCATCATCTGTTGGAGGATTACGGTCAGCATATAGCTCGGGAACTAGAACATAGTCGCCAGAAGATGACTCGGATTCAGCGGTCATCTTCCACTTAGCCTTTTGATTTTTCCGGTCGGAAATAATCCTTTGGTTCTCCCTCCACCAGCTACAATGCTTTGACATTCGTAAGTGAGACATCGTTCCTCCTTGGGTGAGAAATGTCTAAGGTGATGCTCAGAATTGTTGGGTTTTTTTTTTGAGAAAGTGAACGGCTGACCATTTTGCAACTAGGACAGGAGAGTGGATACCTCTCAAAGAGAAGATCCATGTTACTCTCCTCCACGTCTTCGTCATCCTCGCTTTGACTACCCTCAGTACTTTCATTGCTGCTGGGGTCGACAGGATTGACATCAACGGCCGATGGCTTTGAGCGACGCGAGCGTTTGGACCTAGATGCTCCGCCGCTGCTTGAGAATGTATTTGAGCGGTCTCGCTTGCCCATATGATGAAGGATAGATTGCACTGGGACGGGAGGGGGTTGCAGGGGGGATGATTGGAGGCCGCCTTTCCTTGCCCTTGGCTTTATACACCACTCAACCTCATAAGTAGCTCAACCTAAACTTCTTTAATTGTGAGATGCGCAAGTTGAACACCAAAGAAACAGCAGGTCATAATAAAACAAAAAACAACAAACAAAAACGCTATATAGCAACCTCGTAGTCACCATAGTGTTGAAACGAAGAAAAGCAGCGGATGATGTCTGGTATTGAAGTCCATTGTTCCCCCGTTTTCGGAAGCTCTGACCAGAGGCGAAGCCGCACCGTATTCAGAGTGCTCCACTTCTTTCCAATCATCTCTGACCTTGGCAACGCATCATGGTTCACTGTTTCCCCAGTTATAAGATGGCGGGCGAATACAATAACGTACACGCCACAATCCACCTCATTGGTTTGAAAGGGTATCTAGCGCCGTGCTCGATGGGGAATGAAGAGAAACAAAAGCGGAGAGAAACGCACCTCCTCCACGGGGGCGACGATGTTCCATTGGCAGGCCGCCGAGAGGGAAAGGTTGAATCGAGTCCGAATATGATCGATCCAGACACGGGTCAACTGTTTGAGGAATCGTTGTCAAAGAGGGAATTACCAAAAAAAAAAAAAGTCAAACCTAACTTACCCGAACTGGTCGAGCGAAACGCTTTGCCTTCGACGCCGCCGTGTCTGCATGGTATTGGTCCCATAGGCTATCCAATACCTCAATCTTTGATGTGCGAACGTTGCAGTGGATGAGAATCCAGTGATCCTTTTCATGGTACGGCATGATGATTCGGCGAATTTTGAGCAGTGTTTCACGATTAAAAATCTAAGGCCGATGTTAACGAAGCTCACACATCTGGCAATGAGGGAACATACCTTGTCACCAAGTCCGCTGCCCAGTGCTGGCAGAGCCGCAATGGTAGACCAGATTAAAGGGGAGCAGAAGAGAATATCTTCAGCGCTCCCCAGGACGTGGAGATGGTGCCCTTCTCTATTGCCTGACAGGTAATGAGGTTATTGATAGTGCTATTCCGTTGAACAATCGAGACTTACCGCAGAAGAAATTGATGATATTATCATCAACCCACTGACCAGGCTCTAGTGTCTTCAATGATGCCTCCGATATGATTCCGGAAGCATACCGGTCAGGAACCGGTAACTGAAAAATCTACTTACGGTAAGTATCATGCCTGAAACGATAGCATGGAAGTAGTACTCACCAGGTTGGTGAGTCTCGTGAGAAGGAAAGACGGACGGCTCATCCATCTTCGAATCTGGCTAGCCGTAAAATGCAGCACATGCCGGACTATGATGCGATCCCTTTGAATGTGACGAAGAAGGGGGAGAAAAGTGGGGAGGTGGTCTTGTGGGATAAACCCGGCGAGGACGGTGCAACGTGAGTAGAAGTTTGCACTCGCGAGATATGCATCATGAAGATTCAGGAATAGCCTGTCAACGTGCCTAAGAGAATCGTCAATAAATGGTAATGCCTCAAGATCCTGGAAACGGTCTCGATCCTCAAAGTCAAGATGCCATTTTATTTGGCGAAAAGAAGTGGCAATATTACTGAGATTATATTGGTCCTTCCAGCGACCTATGTCAAGGACTAGAAGGTCAAATAAGTGTTTCACCAAAGGGGAAATGGCGACAGAGGTCAAAGGTAACGGGTCTTCCTGGGGGAATTTAATTTCCCCCGGGAGTTCCAGCGGGTTTGGATCGGGGACCGGGAGGATGATCTCGGTGACGGCAGTGGTATCCGTTGTTAATTCCACCGAGAGCGAAGGTGCTGCACCAGAAGGTGCTGCACCAGGGGCTGGGGTGGTGCTGAAGGAAGGGGGGGGTAGAATCGAATCCAGAGCTTCTGGTGGGACCGGCAGATCGAGCCAAAGATTCTTCCCCAAGTTCCCTCTCCAAAGATCCTGGTCTACCTCAAGATCAGGCATCATGAGAACAATGATGGCAGCTGAGAGGTTTACCGTGATCGCTTGGAGGGGGGGTTTCCATTTTTTGCCATCACTTCAGCATCACTGAGTCACAGCATTCAGTTTCGAGAATATCATAGAATGTCAGAGAACGAAAACACACCTTGTGTTCATATCGATTTGAAATCAATGCTTCGGATAAGAGAGCAAGAGACCTGGTTGGCTGGGGGAGGTGGGTATGTCGCGAAGTTGTGTGAACTGGGAGTTCAAGTGGGGACTGAGGGCTCAGTCCCCAATCGGCTATCCGGGGATAATCCCGTGACTGACTCCCCCTGACTTCAAGCCACAGCATGGCTGTCCTACTTAAAGGCCCGCCAACTCATCAGGTCGACTCATTCTGTCCCCCCTCCTCCCAAGCCTTCCTATATCCAACTCATTTTCTTTTTTGTCACCCCCACAATGGACCCTGCCGGTAAGTATCCGTATGCTCTTCGCTTCCATTCTCCCCCACTGACCCAATCTCCACAGTCGCCCAAGTCCTCCAACAGATCGCCCAGAACACCAGCAATTTGCCCGCCCTTCTCCCCGAAGTCCAAAAGCTCTTCGAAAAGCTCGACAACCGCCTCGAGCATTTGACGAAGGGCCTGGAGCACTTCGCGGCCTCGGTCGACGGGAGGCTCCAGCAAATCCAAGGTAAGTAATGTCCCTCAATCCGCATCATTCAATTTACTGACGTATTACTAGGCGATGTCTCCGAAAATAGCGTCCAAAACATCAAGTCGTTTGCGAAACTCTCCGGGGACGTTCATCGGAACGAGGGGGTTCTCGATGCGGTCTTAGAAGGGCAGCACCGCGTCCCCGACCGCTCGGTAAGTGTATCTATTGTTTTGCTTCTCATATATTTCACTCAATTGACACGTTAGTGAAGGACTCTGACTCCAGCATGGAGTGAACGCCGGTGCCCCCTCTCGTCGTCGTCGTCGTCTTTGGCGGCTTGTAAATCGTTTCCACAAATATGTACTCGTCCCTTGTACATATTTACTTCATCTTCTACGTCTCGCACTCTGTAAAAAATTCCCAACAATATATCGTATTCGTTTGTCTGCATATATTGTGAAAAAACCGCTGAGAGTGGTATGCCTATGATGTCCCAAAAAGGAAAGAAAGAAAAAGGAAAGAAAGAACGTGTGAGACAGGCGGGGTTCTCCCACACCGTTGTCCAACCGTCATGTCCATCTCATTGTCCTCTAATGAACTTCATGAACTTCTTCTCATCTTGTCGTCCCCGGAGGAAGGGGAATCTCTCTCTCGTCGTTCTCTCCGACGTAAGGCTCACGCGCTTCTTGCTGCGGAGGCCCCGATGACTCTGGCTCAGCCTAATATAGAACTGATGACGCCCCCAGCAACACCTGACCACTTCGACTCGCCTAGACTCCTGATTTTTCCCTCGCCTCCAGTGGTCACTCACGTGGATCACAGCGAAGCTTTATCGAGAGCACCTGCGTCACCATCTATTCCCGACACCGACGTTTCTCAGAACGCATCACCTGTCTTAGGCTTTTCTATGGACCCCGCCGATCGTTCCGTAATCTCAGGCTCTCCCATTTTGGGCCTCAGCTCAAATAATACCTACGCTAGGGATGCCGATATCCCCGAAGAAGACTTTTGGAGAGATGATAGCTTGGATCGAGACGAAGAGTTTGATCAAGGTGGTAGAAATAAAGGCTATGGGGGTGGAAATGGAGATGGTGAGGATGTTTCTGAGGATGGATCGATGGAAGGTCTGAATGGCGGCATTGGAGGTTCGGGTGACGGGGGAGATGATGGGAGAGACAACGGGAGGGAGGGTGATGGTGTGGGTGATCATAGTGAACTTGATGAGGAGGCAGAGGAGAGACCAAAGAAAAGGCCTCGCCAAGAAGAGCAGCAGAAGTCGGGCACGAGAGGCAGGGTCAGAACAAAGCGGAAAAGATGTCCTCGGGGTAGTGGAATTGTATGGAAGGCTACCACCGCCTTGCCTGTAGGTTCCTACTCAGTTCAATCACGAACCTTGATCGCCAAACTTGTCACGGAGTCCGAGCGGCATCAGCCCATGGATGCATCAAACTGGGCGTTTGCAATCTCAAGCTATCTGCATGACAGCGCGACACAGTCCGAATCCCTTGACTCGACTAAGTTACTCAACATCTCGTCAATCAACGGGCTGGTTAAGCAGATACACACTCTGAACAGTCAGCGTATTGCTGAAAGCTTCATATGTATGCTAAACTTGGTGTGTTTGGCAGTCAAGACGGAAATGTGAGTTGATCTAAATTATTTTTAACGGATTTTTCTAAGTAATCTAATACTTCTAGAGTGCGCCTGGAACTTCAGAGATCTGTTCCTGCAGATGACGTTCACAACACTATTACCGTCAACGATGTCATCCAGCATATCTCGACCTCAGAACCCCTTGGCGTGCCCAACAAGACCTTTGAAAACTGGCTTAGTCGAGGACGAAAGTACTCAGCGCTCGCTGCTGCTGGTAGGCCCACCTGTCTAGGCAAAATATTTTTCTTGATCATTGATTATATTCAACAACAGGTAGTGTCTATCTTTTGTGGATGATCGCAGGAATTCAGGCAGGAATGTTGTCTGGGAATTTACTCGAACAAGATATCAACCACATCTGTAGCCTACTGCATGCCCCAGCCACAGGTGAGTCATTCATAAGCTGACCATTTCAAAGATTACCCAAACCCCATCCAAGATGTTCATTTCGGTCCTGCGATTATAGCAAATATCCTACCAACCTTGGTAGAGACACGCAAGCGACATCCATTCAAGATCCTCCACTTTTTCGATTCCGCTTTCCTTTTACCGGGGGAATCGGAGGACTTGGATTTCACCGATGTGGAATCCACTCATCAAATTTTGTCTCGTCTTAAACGAAAGTACGCCATAATCTTCTTCCATTGACACTTCCTTACTTACTCCGGATGCAGCGAATTCCAACCTCCGGCACGGGAGCTCGGCTCTTGGCATCAATTTCTCAACGGTGAAATTCCTTCAAGATCATCGGTGGACTTGTACGCCGCAAATGCCAGAGCTTTAGGATTGGAGGGGTTTGCTCAGGCACCCCCACCCCAATTAAGAGACATGCAGCGTGAGTTCATGCTGAAATTATCTGACAGCAGCAATCATGGTGTTATTCTATGTTGTTCACGTTTTAACGATGAACATGAGGAGCACAACAAGCCGATGCATGCTCACTTCAATCGTCGATGCGTGATGACTGTGAAGGAGAGGCGAAGGGCTTCTCAGGCTGTGATGGTGCAGGGATTGAATGATCTGCGGAAACAAGTGAGTACGTCTTCAAGTCCGAATGGATAATCGGGGCTGATGGTATCATAGCTCTTGTCCTTTTACCGCTCAACTGGGAAAAAGCCACAGTCAAAGTACCTCCAAATTCCATACAACGAGCACGTACACATTGAGTAAGATGGTGTTACCATTACCACAGCTTGCAGTCAACTGTCGGACTGATCTTCATATATCCAGTGATCGACCGCTGCTCGTCAAGACATCAACAGACAAACTCCTCTTTATCCGAGGAACACTCCCTGACCATCTCAAAGCAAACCTCTTAGTCAAGGTAACGACTATATTCGGTGATCTGCGCAGCCGAAACGGTGAAGAGGATTGGACCTGGACAAGTATTCATTTTGATTACTACAACCGCTATAGCACACATGTGAGTCAATTCTACATCCCGGTTGAATTATCCTCATCTTATTTTAGGGCTATGATGCACCTACTGACGTTCACCCCCGAAATCTCACCAAGTGGGGAAAGAAGAGGGCGAATCCTTCGCTATTCCTCCCAAGGCCTTCTGCCGAGATGAAACGTTTTCCCCGAGAGTACAGCACCCTACAAGAACTGTTTGGGGAGGTGTTTGAGGAATTGCGTTCCCAGGAAGGTTTCTGAACCTATCATTTTGTCTTTGTTCGCTGACACATCACACAGCTAGAGAGGCTCCTCCCCGAAGAGTATAAGATCGAGAAAATGTTTGCCGAATTTCTACCCGGTGGCGAACCATCTCCAGTCTTTCCGTTTAGCGGCATCGTGATCAACCTCAACGTGCAGACTATCATTCACAGGGACTCGGAGGACGTCATCATGTGCCTTGTCCTCCCTATCGGTACGTTCACTGGTGGCGACCTCTGCTTCAAAGAACCAGGTATACGATTGGAAGTTCGCAGTGGGGACTGGGTGGTTTTTGACTCACGGAGGATCACTCACTTCAATCTTCCTTATGTAGGGAAGAGAGCGTCCTTTGTGCTTCATTCAGATCAGGCCGGGGAGTACTGGGTAGAGAATGGGAACGGCTGGTCGGACAACAACCATTTCTGCGAGTAGACCGGTTATTTGCTGCATTTATTATATCTTATCTCGATGCTCATATTGTCTCTCCCCACGTTAGATCTACTTTATAAATATTATTCTCTCATGTCTCCTGCCAGCTCTATACGGCCCGACGTACCACTTTTTTCGTGTTTTATATGTTGTTCATTTTCACACACATTAGGTCCCCTCCCACGTAACCATTCTCTGGTGACCTACCACTATGTGCAACAACCCTCTCCACCGAAAGCACCTGAGAAAGCTTCGCTCAGAGAATCGAAAAATTCGAAAGCTACTCAAGACGTTGAAACGAGAGAAGTGGGAGGCCGAACTGGAGTCTCTCATCCTTGACAGAGACAAATCATATTTATTGCTGGTAAGCCCGAGCCAACTACGGCGGCATCACCAAATGGTTAATCGTCCCAACAGAAAGAGATGCATGAGCGCTACAGGAATGAAGCTTCTCACTTGGACCGGGCACATTCCGACTTTTTGCGAGGCTTTCCGGTCATCATATTGGTACGCCGTCTCTAGCCTCCCTGGTGTGACTTATCGTATCTGAACACTAAAGTAGGTCAAAGCACACCTCCGTGTTCTAGGCCATCAACAGAGATGGCCCGCTCCTGTGTTGCGTGCACTGCTTCGTAATGTTGAGGAACATGATGAGGTCGCTAAGAGGCTTCTGCGGAGCATAACGTCCAAGGTTTATCTTGATACCATTGACTATACTTGGACGTATTCCGACTAGTTGTTGTGAGTAGACTGATATCTTATCTCGACGCTCATCTTATCTTGTTCTTTGTTAGATCTATGCTATAAATGATATTCGCTTATGCTTCCTTCTCTATCAAAAATCCGTGACTGCCCGATGTATCACTGCTACGAAGCCGCCGCCTCACCTACCTCTAGCTCACCACTAAGGTCTTCGCGTTTCAAGTGGCCAGAAGTAAAACCAAGACTTCTTGCTGACAATCCCCCAGCCAATCCCCCTTCATCTCCTTGCTCTCTATTCTCGCCGCCTTATATGTTCGCCAGCCAAAGGGAGGAGATTGAATTCCAAGAAGAGAAAAAGGTTTCCAAAGAACGGGCAAGGACCTATAAGAATCAGGTCTCTAAGGCGGCCAAAGAAGCGGCGCTGCTTTCCAAACTGGTAGAATCGAAGCGAGTGAGTTTATCCGCTTTTCTAGACATGCAAACTTCTTATCCATTATAGAAACATATCAAGCGTCTGAAGAAGTTGGCTAAAGCTATCAAACATGCGCGTGTAAAGCGTCAGGCCATTTCCAGGAAGTTACGAGCTCTCACTTTCAAGAGGCGTCTCAACATTCAAAGACTCAAGGCGTTGAACAAAAGAAAGCATGCACTTGCAGAATAAGTAAACCATTTTCCTTTCTGTATAGGCATTCTGTCGGCTGATAATTTGCATCTCCCCAGCGCTGGATGTTTGGAGACGTTCGGGAAATTTGACGTAACTTAGTATATATATTTTTAATGGTCAAACGATTATTCTGTTCGCCTCCGAGTGTCTTTCTCTCCCCCTTCCTCCCATTCAAGATGCCCCCAAAGCACAGGTCAAATGCAGCCTCCGATGAAGAAGACTTACCTCGTAGATCCAAACGGAGAAGACGTGGAGAGGCCTCTGAGGAAGAGGAGGTTTGCCAATCATTTTACTAGTTAAAGCAGACGCCACTCTGATGCCCTCCTCTCATTCAGCCAGAGCCTAGTAAGAGAAGAGAGAGAACTGCAGCAAAAGCGAAGCCGGTTTCTGAGCGTCGGTTGCGTAGTTCTACTTCTACGGCTAAGGCTTCGGATGCGGAGGTTTCAAAACGTCGTGGTCAGTCCCCCATTCAACCTGTCAATCATACCAAAACTTTGCCACAGAAACCAAATCTAAAGCAGCGGCAAAATCAAAGGAAAAAAAAAAACAAGAAAGACGAGACGAAAGCTCAAGGCGAGTGAACATTCGCCTCTTAATTTTGTCGTATAATTGTTCAAAGAGCTTGTCAATTCAGTGTCTCATCTAGCAACTCAAAAACTCCTTCAGCACGAAGAACCCGAAGCGATAACCTGGGATCCAGAGGAGACAAATAATGAGGAGCAGGTCTTGTCGCACCTAAGTACCCTGTCGGCATCCGCTTTGAAGCCAATAAGTGAGTTAACCGTTCCTCTCGGACTCAGAAAGTCTAATCTTTCTCTCTCAGACTTGAAACCCGCACCATTCCCTTCTCTTGAGCCTTCGGCTGAGCAGCTTGAGCAGCCTGACCCGTCGTCGGTTGAGCCGCTCAACACTGATGCGGAGCAGGATGCGTTGGTGTCGAAAGCGAAATCACTGGCAGGCTCAGACAGTGAATCGACATCCTCGAGCAAGTCATCTACCATATCGACCTCTGACTCCGAGTCCGAGTCCGAGTCCGACTCAGAGTCAGAGTCCCAATCAGGGTCCGACAAGGGAGAGGAAGAGGAAGAACGAGAGCATCGTGGTGCTAAGGCGGCTCATCCTAGCGTCGAACAAGTACGGCATAAACGAGACTCCAAGGTAAGTGGGCATACTGGTACTTTATCTATATATTCACCTTTGTGGGTCTATCTAGCTCGTTGTTGAGGAAGGTGACGATGGACTAGTTTCCTGTTCCAGGAAAAAGTCTCATCATCGCTCCCATGGGAGACGGAAAGCTGGACCAAAGAAAACCTTGGGCGATTTCAACAAAGGCTGCCAGCACATCGTCAAGAATGCGAGGCTGCTACTGAAGAAGCAAATCATCCTCGAGAACGCCCTGCCCGAGAATCAAGATATGTTCGTCCGGGATATAATCTCACAATCTTGTTTATCCAGCAAGGATAAGAAATTATTCAAGCGTCTTGAGAAGCAAGACCCAGACTGCATTGACGAGATGGTCGAATATGTACGTTACGATTCCTCTGAATGAAGCTGAACTAATGGGTAATCCAAGGTTGGATACGCAATCTCCTTCATGAGGAATATGATCAAGACTCGAGCGGCGACGATAACATGTAGCTCGTATGCCCTTCTGGGTCAAGCTACTTCGGAGGAAATCAAGAAAAAGGTTGCTTGGTTACTTCAAGGAAACAAGTTCCACTTTGGAGGAGCTGATGCGCAGGTACGTTCCTCGTCTTACCTTTTGTTCTGATGATGAATGAAACTCGTTCATGAATCCACAGACAAAAAGCTTACGCAGCCAGGAGCTCTACATGCATCCATGCATAGCTGATGTCCTCCGCATCACATTCTTCGAGAATACTCGGTCGTCAAAGGTAGTCAACGCCATCTTCATGGAGATGGTTGAAAGAAGAACAATTCCTCTTCCGCTCTTTGCCTTGGTGCTCACAGCCATCCAGCACTGCCTCGAGGAGTATCAAACCGGCCATCGTGTTCCCAAAGAATTCAGAGGGAGAGAAATCATCATTGCGTATATTCTCTTCGGTTTTCTCTTCCATCATTCAAGCTGCTCACTCACTCCTCAACAGGTACCGTCATCATATGCGGGCTTTAACACTGACTCAAAACCAAGCCGGAGGCTGGTTAAAGGGCATGCTTGATACGACCTGGACCAATATCATGTGAGTAATTCTTCTTTGTCCCTTGGTTTTTGGAGCTGCTGATCGTCCTGCCTGGTGCACATTAGGCGTCAAACTAGACCATCTTTTCTGGATAATATTGACAACAGCCAGGATATCATGCAGGACTTTGCCGGCGTGGACTTTGAGGCCCTACGGCAGTCTGCCCAAACAGCCCCAACGAACACCGAGACTGTCGTTGAATCCGCTCTTTCACAGTCGTCGCCTGCCTCACCTCAGCCTCATGAAAACGAAGTTGAGGGCTGATTTATCGTACATGTGATGGACTAGTAGGTTAGCTGCTCAGCTGGTAGTACAGTACCTAGATGTATATACCATTGAATGCCAGCATACACTTTCAAAGTATTCATTGAGCGATCAACCATACCAAAGAAATAAGGAGGGAGTAAATACGCTAGCAAGCTAGCAAACGCAGGTAAAGAAGCCAAAGTAAATGGTCATTCTGAGACGATAATGAAATCCAAGAAATCATAAAAAGAAACACATGCAGGCTAAGAAGCGAAAGCAACTGGTCATTGCCAGATGCCAACAAAATCCAAGAAATCATAAAAAGCATAAGGAAGATACGGTTGAAATCTTCGGCACTTTGGGAAGCACTTTTGGCTTTGGTTGCTCCAGTGGCTCCAGCANGCTTTCTCTGGCTTTTTTTGTCTCTTTATAAGCTTTGGCTGGCGTCAAGTGCTTTGCCAGCTTTTCTAGCTTTCAAGAAGTAGAGCGACATAACCCTAATCTTTGGCAGCTTTCCGTAATTATTGAAAGAGTGTAGACGTCTTTCACACGCTTTAGCCTGCTTTCACTGGCTTTCACTCGAGTAGTTATACATATAACCTTTCTTCCACTGCTTTCAACTCGTTTTTTGCTTTCTTATGCTTTATATAGCTTTATGCCGAAATAGGTTTTTCCTGATGTCTTCACTCTGGTTCCCTTGGTGAGCTGGGGAGACCACGGAATCGTGGTCAGGATCAGAGTCGATGACACGGGATGCGCCTTTTGCTGCTAACGAATTACGAGGGTTACGGACCACCTTTCCAGCATCTGGGGAACTCAGGAAGAGATGGCTTGCATCATCCTCATGGGTGTCCGTGTCGTCGTCCTCATCCTTGTCGTCGTTGTCGTCGTTGTAGTCGTCCTCATTGTCGTCGTCCTCATTATCTTTGGTTTTCGCAGGGGAATCCATGCCAGAGTCGTCTGCAGAGTCGTCTGCTTGGTGGTTAGAGTGCATGGTATGATTCACAGATGAAGGCTTTTGCGAAGAGGGAAGAGATAGACGGTGGCTACGAGTTAGCATGATGGGAGAGAGGAAGGGAAAGAGGCAAGAGACACAGACGTGACAGGGGTGGATACCTATAGCCTCATGATTACACAATAGCAATATTTCAATATATAATATTAATGGAAATAAATATTATGGTGCCATCCGTTTCTGTCATCAACCCAGTGCTGACCGTGTTTGTCAGAATGAAAGACAAAGCTTGCTCGTTTGCCAGTGAAAGGTAAATTAAAATGGGTGATGTGTTTGGAAGGAAAAATGACCCAATCTCCATTACCCACCTCAACCACCAATCCGGGTTCAGCAAGACATAATTCCCCGCCTTTGAAGTCTCCAATAGGCATAACCAGACATACCTCTCTGTCCATACCATCCTTATGCATGGATGAACATAAATTCAGATTGACCACCAGTCCGCTGAAGGGGAAAACTGGGGAGAGCTCCGCATTGGGAAGCACGGAGGCATATAAAGACTCCACCTCATAGGTATCAGGAAGCATCCTGCGAAGCTGAAGTAAAACCTGGTAAGAAGTCAAGGATCAATACTGGGAGGGTAAAATGCTAACCTCCTCTTTTAATGCATCAAAGACCGAGGCAAAAACCTCTGATAGTGAGAAAAACTCCTTGGAGTGCTCTCGAATATCACAAGAGGCACGGGGAATGAACATCCCTTTGTTTGGCTTCTTGCAGTCCTCCTTGAATAGGTGTTCAGGATGTACATCTGGTGGGGAATTGTCTCCCTTAGCGTACCAGTGGGAATCAGTCAGGCAGGCACCACAACTGAGAAGGAACCTACATGGGTAGAGTAACGATTATAGTAGTCGAAATGAAGAGCTTGCCAGACTTCCATATTGTCTGTGTGGGATTGGTTTGAAGTCGACCGCGTAGGGAGACAACCAAATACGGATTCCAAAAGTGCCAAGAGAGAATCTTTAAGCCCCTCTGAGAAGCTGGTGAATCTCATGAAGACCAAATCCTCAGAAGGCGAATCTGTGTGAACACACAAGTATCGATGGTTGCTGGGTCAAAATAAGCCCATGGCGGGAGGGGGAGGCTATGCGCTTTTCAACTTACCTCTGCAAAGAGATAGGAACCCGAATGTATGGTTGGCTCCGCTTTAGGGAACCATTGTCAGAGTACCGTTTTGGGCTTGTGAGCTTGAAGAAACGTAATTAGGATAATAGAAAGGAAACAAAGGATAAATGAAACCAACAAGCGTCTGGAGTTCGGCCAAATCCTTGGGAATGATGGCATCACCAGCCTTTGTACGGTGGCGATTTGTTTGAATGGTAGATGCTTGCCCAAGGGTATCCAGATTGTCTTGAGTAGGATTGGATGGGCTTGCTATTTTTGAGATGCGAAAAGAAGTTGGAATTTTCACCACATCGACGATAGAGGGCTTGCAAAGGACACTTGTAAGACACCGATCCAGGGGCCCTAAGGGGGCGACGATAGGGGCGGACTAATCGGCAGCAGCGACAGAGGAGCTGCGCTGTGCCCACCAGCATGTCCTAGTCCGACTTGAGGAGGACGAACGCTGAAGCGAATACCGGAGCGAATGGCGTTTGGTGAGGCGAATCCCGGACGAGACGAATGGCGTTCAAGAGCGACGAATCCCGGACATAGTCTCAGGGAAGAGAGAGAGTGAACGGCGTTCGTAGAGGTGGGATTCGGAGAGGGATGCCAATCCCGGAGGACGAATGGCGTTCGAACAGCAATCGAATGGCGTTCGAATGGTGTTCGAAGCCCAGAGGGTGATGCGGTGAAATAACCTAATATTCAAGCTGAGGAACTATAGACAACTATCTGCGACTATATATACTGAATACCATGAGGAACCCATGAGGCAGATAGGTGTCTAACTATGGAAGCTGAATGATAGGGGAAATGTTTGGTGAGTAGTACGAACCAAACAACCAATGGTCTGTGCACGAACCCCGGAGGTTTCGGCGTTCGGACAGGGGTCAGGGGCTGCGGAGCGGCGCGTGACAGTCAATAAAAACTTGGGTTGGAATGATGGATTCGGGGAGAATCACGGCGACATGACCTGTCGAGCCTTCAAACTCCCAGTAATTTCCGGCATCGAGTCCTTCGTCGAAAGCATCGCATGGACGACTGAGGTGTACTTTTTCTACGTTGAATCCCAAGCGATGAGTATGGATCCGATTCCAGATTTTGCCCATTACAGAGGGGGAAGGGTGAGGACGATAGGAAGGAGACGTCAAACTTGGTATAATTTGAGCGCCTGTAGCCACCGAAGCAACATTCTGCGTTAAAGGTTCTACCTCATCGTCTTGAGGGGTCGTGGAATAGGTGGTGTGCAAGCAAGATATAAGCCGAATGCCAATAAGGAGCGTTATCGAGCAGAGTACCAAGCTGCACCATCCGCAACTCGTGTGGGTCTCAGGTCGTCCAGAAGGTGATAGCCGAGCGATGTTTCCGAATGTAAACCGCCGTGTAGAGAAGGGGTCAGAAAGACGTCGTCGTCTCATCTTCTGTAAAGTAGGGGATCGTCGTGGTAGATGTGGTGGTGGCCAGGACTCAACCAGGACTGGTGGCGTCGAAGATAAGCGCCTGACTACCTTGACCATGTTACAATACCAACCAAAACACGCCTTGGTCGCATCCCATGCGAAGGTACACAGCGTCGCCATTTCTCCAGATGGGAATTACCTTGCGGCTGCTAGCAACCAGGTTCAAGTCTGGAACCTCTCCACTGCCGAGCTCCTTTGCAACACTCCATGGACGGCTTGGCCTTTGTGCATACAGTGGAGAAACAGTTCTCAATTCATCATAGGGCACGACGATGGGATGCTTTTGTCTGTCCAATTGTCCCATTCCAACCATGGAAAGGAGGTAAGTAGTCTGCTTGTGTGGTACGTTAGGACAACACCTTTGATGAATTTTCAGGGAATTTTGCTACAAGGTTACGACCCTTGGGATTCTCCAATCACTTCGATGTCTTTGCATCCGGATAGTGCATTCATTGCACTAGGAGGTGGAAAGAGAGCCGAAGTTTGGCAGCCATTCCAGGGAGACTTTGGAAGACTTGAACATGTGCAAACGATGCCGGACCCTCCATTGCCTCGCGATGTGGTTGATGATGTTACCTCTGTTCGTTGGGTAAATCCACAAGTGCTATTGGTGGCGTATAAACATCATGGTGTTTTGTGAGTTGATAGTGGTTTATCGTACAGACGTTGCAACTCATGTTTACATCAGGATCAGAGATATCAACAGAGCCTCACGCGTCATAAGGGGTATATCAGGACCGACGATGAGGTACGTGAATTGACACACTGTGAACGTCTGGATCCTAATGAACACCAGTGGGGGACTTTCGTTATCTCCGGATGGTCGCTACCTTGCCAGCAATGGTGACGAGGAATGTGTCATCGTGTCCGTGGAGACAGGCGGTCGTCTCATGACCGTAGAGGTTGAGGGAGTACCACAATTTGATGGCGAAGTTAGAGAAGGGGGGAATCCTTTCCGCCCTGTCGCTTTTGTCCACAACGGGAATATGATCCTCGTGGCCCGAGGTTCAAAGGCAGAGCTATGGGACATCGGGTCCAATACAAGATCCAAGAATATGGGGGTTGATGGTAAGCAATTACTTCTTGTGTTTTGCGATGAATTTTTATCGGTATATGTAGTTGGAGATATAACGTGCATTGCGGTGAGTCTTTGCGCTGACCAATATGCTACTACTTTTGAATCGCACAATCATGCAGGATCACTACCTGGAAGAGAAGGATATATTTTCCATTGCTGTCGCGACAGATGCCGGTACAATCAAGGTGTGGCAGACAGAACATAGGGTTAACAAACATGTACTAAGAGGTTCGTATCTCGTTGCCACGTACCTTCTGGCTCCTTACTGATTGTGCGATTCAGACATTGAACCAGAGGAGACTGGACACCGCACGCTATCTCACAAGAAGGGAGTGCTTGCATTAACCTTATTGGGTGCGGGCGTGGGTGCCTACTATTTGGGCGGACATGTCTAGTAACTATCAACTAGAACTCCATGATCCTATTCAGCTTCTGCAAAGTCTGCGCATTCTTCCGTACTACCTGAAGCCCGCTTCTTGTAACAAACCGTCGCCTAAATACACCTTGGCCAACTGTTGATTGGCTCTTGATGATGTGGATCATTCGAATGATTTCGAAGGTGTGGGTAGTTGCTGTATGGATATACGCTTGGGTATGCTCCAGTATTTCAGAATTCCTGATGGATACAGCTCGGTCATGGTCACCGCTGGCCATCAACCACAGATCCCGGAATAATGAAGGCTTCGTCCCGTTGATAGATACGCTGTCAGCTAAGGCAAGGCGATGGAGTTGCAAGAGGCGATTTTCGAAGCTTGAAAGATGTTGGAAAACTGGACCTATTGCCACAATCACCTCCTTCAACGCATGATCGGTAACATCCAAGACGTCGAGATATAAGGCTTCCTGAAGCTCCGAGGACGGACCGCAGAACCCCAAAATGCATAGGATGTTCTCCATACCCACCCATCTGTTACCAGAGAGAAGTTTGGAGCAATGATCGACAGTTGTAGTAATTCTGTTTATCGGCTATTTACTTCACGGCTATTATGACAGGATTGAGAGACTTACTCGTTGATTGCTTTGCCAAGTATGGCATCAAGGTCATGGATGCTTTCTTGAACGCCGGCCAGATCCGATGAGATTTGAAGAAGGATTCTGGCCATTGAGGATCGCAAGCTAAGAGTACTTGTTTCTACAAGTGGAATTAGTTCCCGCGTAGCTACTTGTGCAACTACGAGTTGGTGCTTGGAAAGAACGGTTGACGTGACTGATTCGTCGACTTCAGTTGAAAATGGCCACCATAATGAATCGAATATGCTTGAAAAGGACGGGATCGTCGCGTACACAGAGATTAACGACACAAGCGGAATTGCACATACCATGCCCTTGAACAGGATGAAGATGGTCGCTAAGAGGGACAGTAAGAGAAGGGTAGAGAAGACGTGCATGATGAAGTGCGTAATGAAGTGCAAGTCCACCCACAGGATGGCTATATAAGTGTCAGAGCTTCGAGGCCTAAACACCAAGGATCTTAGCATGCATCACGCGAAAGTCATGTGACCGAGTAAGATGTGGACGCGTCAACATTGACAATATTAACTGACATGAGTGTCATTGCATTCCACCCTATCCCTACTAGCGAACCACTGTGAATTTACAAACTGAATCTAGGTTCATGTGCGGGTGCGGGGTGTTCTAAGTCCATCCGAGGACCGACTCGTTTCAATTGTGAATACCCCTTTGTTGCAGGCAAGTTGCAGGTCCAAGCATGCATATAGATCGCCACTTCGAAGGGGAAGCACTGCTCTGAAAACCACCAACCTTACCTCCCACAAAATCCCAAGGAATCTGTTCGCAACGGAAATTACTGGCTAGAACAGGATACGATGCCGCCAGCTAAAGGTGGGTGCGGGCAGCGCCACTATGAGATGCCATCGATGCTGAGTGTGCCACTCATGTAGAGACAAGGAGCGCCCTGACAGTGGAACGTCGCTCAGAACTCAAACGCTTCAAATGGGTCAATTCAAAGGCTTCGGCCGGGAGTAGTGAGGATTGACGTCCCCTAACACGGATAGATCCCTGACATACCATTGACCAGAGAACGTCGTAATCGAAGTCTGTGTGCTGCACGTAAGAAGAGTCGCGCTGGCGTTGAAAGCGAAGTCACCGATGGAGATGAAGTTCTCTCTGAAGCCAGCTCCCTCACCGACAAAGAAGCCATAGGTGTCCCACAAATCGAACCTTCCAATGCTACTAACTCCATCCCGATCGAAAAGGCTAATGCTTTGGTTGCGGGTACCGAGAACGACATGGAGGAGTATTATGAATCTTTCACTGGTGCCTTTGATGGATCAGTGACCAAGGCTTCTGCGGCTATCGAACACAGCATGGAAGAAGATCACAATCCTTTCGCTAGTTCATGCGACGCGGTACCATTTACAGTCCCCTCGCAGGTCGAGGAACCTATTCCCCATGAACCCATTCCGGGTCTTGCAAACATCCGAGACACAGAGGAGGCTTGTGACCTCTTCGCTGGCTCCTTCGACGCGGGGGGAGTTACCACTCATCAACCTATTCCCAGTCATGACCTTTTTGCCAGTTCCTTCGACGTGGTAACGGTTACAGTCCACTCGCAGGTCGAGGAACCCATCCCCCATGAATCCATTCCGAGTCTAGCAATCGCAGTGGACATGGAAGAAGATCATGACCCTTTCGCTGGCTCCTTCGACGTGGGGGGACCTACTACTCACGAATCCATTCCAAGTCTAGCGATCGCAGAGGACGTGGAAGAAGATCATGACCTTTTTGACGCATGAACGGTTACAGTTCTCTCGCAGGTCGAGGCAACTATCCCCCATGAATCCATTCTGAGCCTGGTAATCGCACACGACATGGAGGAAGATCATGACCCTTTCGCTGGCTTCTTCGATGCGGGAGGACCTACTCCTCATGAATCCATATCGAGCCTAGCAATCACACACGACATGGAAGAAGATCATGACTCTTTCGCCGGTTCCTTTGAGGCAGTAACGGTTACAGTCCCCTCGCAGGTGGTACAACCTATCCACCATGAATGCATGATACTCCCAGACGACATGGAGGAAGTCCAGGATCCTTTCATTGGTTCTTTCGACGCGGGGGGACCTACTACTCATGAACCCATTCGCAGTCTAGCAATCGCGCACGACATGTACGACCACGACCCTTTCGCTGGTTCCTTCGACTAGGTTGAGGTCATAATGCCCTCACAGGTTGAAGAGCCTATCCCCCAATCCATACCCAGCCTAGCAACCGAACGTGACATTGAGATGTACGACCCTTTCGCTGGATTCTTCAACAATACACCAGCGACAAACACCACGGAGGCCGAAGGGCCTGACCATCACTACCCCAACCCACGTCAACATGAGGCTGACGGCAACTTGGAAGAAATGCAGCTGGATGTTCCTTTGACACCAGTCTTTCTGGGCACTGTGGCTCCCGATGCAAACACAGCAAATCCTTTAAACGAAGATCCCATGCGTTGGGATCCATTCGCCGACATTGTATCTCTCTGGGAAAGGGAATCAACTCCTCAGCTTTTCATCCCAGAGGGACCTCTCGCCAACTTGGAACACACAGACTCAACGCGGCCCACTCCATGGAAGCATACACCACTCAACAAGCGACCCGAGTGGCTGGCAGAGGATGCGGATGACGAATCTGAGCATGAGCAGCCATGGCAACCCATCCAATTACGACGTGGTCATCCTATCCCTGACAGTGCGATGATGCGCATACGGCGGCGTTGGAACTACCCAGACTGGACTTATGCGAATTGTTTCGACGTTCATAAAGACTCGCCAGAGCTTATACGGTTACGAGTGAGGATTTTTCCGTTCATGCAAATCATCTCTTTACTGATTCGTATGGGCAGGATGATATCAGGAAATATATTCGCAGAAAACTCAAGTTGAAGAAGTACACATACCTCCGTACAGCAGACCCTGCCGATGTCTCTGCTTACACTAGATTCCCTTGCGGAGACGTACAGCCTAGCTTGAAACATTTTCGATATGATTTCAACGGAACCGCTCAATCAGCGTGGAATAAGTGTCTGACGATGTTAATTGCGAAGAGAATGGCCAAGAAAATCAGTCAGTCATGCAAAGATATCAACGTCTTAGCACTGCAAATCAGTCACCACTTCGGGCATCTTCGCAATCTCTATCGCATCCAGCAAGCGGAGCCTAGCCCTTCTTCTAATGTGCGGATGCGAGAGAAGAAGAAGGAAAAGGCTGTCGAAAATCGTCGACGCGCGGTAAGCTCTCCGTCATCATCTATCATTGTGTGGTACTTACCTGGGCTTAGCGACGCCATCGTAGGAAACAAATCCTAGATTCGTATGGGTTGGATACGTTCTCCAAAATTATGGAAAACATGCCACCAGAGGCGTGTAGCGGTGATGAAATGGTTGGCGATCCAGATAACGGGGGTTATCTTTCCATCGTGAAGCCTGAATGGAGGAGTAAGGACCCAGCAATCACGAATTGGTTAAGGACGATGGACAACTTGCATATGGCGAGCAAGTACATCCTCGATGAACCAGGCCCAGGGAGATTTCCCCTGCCCCGAGTGGAATCTGACAAAACGGAACCAGGCAAACCCCCTCCTGATCTACCTCTGCCTTTTTACGACGAGGTCTTTTTGAACGCGAATCCAGACCTCATACCCTCACTCAGAATAAAACACGGACATTTTGATCCAACGTTCCCTCCAGAAGTGCAATTGTATGTTTCCACCTCTTTGGGTAATCGTCACAACTGATTATGGTTGACAATGTTGTAGGCGTGCAGATAGGCATAAGCACATACGTTCACAGACGGATAAGCCCTTGCCCGCAACTGATCCGTCTCTCAAACACCTGAGAGATTTGGTGGAGGCTTCGCGATCATTATCCAAATAGGACCTAGGACGTTCTACTTGTACCAAATGTTGTATGTACGTAATCGACCTTCTGCCCAGAACCACTTTGGTAGGTGGACTTTCAGGATTTGTAGCTTTGACCGCGACTTCAACACGTTTCGAGGGTCCTCAAGCGCAGCGGTCATTGAACAAGCGCCGCTGCGAATGCAGTCATACGTCTCACTCTCATCCCAGTATCATTTATCGGAATTTCTTAAGAAAATTACATGATATTTGCGAAACGCCTTCCTCAACGCCATCTACAAAGATGGTGGAAGGAGGAAGAGAAACAAATCTCCTAACCCTCAGCATTTTGTACCCAATCACCGGTGTTTCCCGAACAAGCCGAGATGCCTTCGGTAAGTTCCGCAAGTTGCGCCCAGCCAGAGCACCCAGCACAGTGGCGCAACTTTCCGCTCTTCGTTCTACACCACCAACTAGCTAGTAGCCTCGTAGCAGCCATAAATGAGCAATAGAATCAGAAAATACGATCAGGTATCTTACTTCTCGCTCCACGGCCTGAGATAAAGATAACAATAATAATAATGACAACAATGGTCATAGATCCGCCACTTTCTCGACATTGAGGCCGGCGTCGACAATTCTGAGGAAGATGACTCGGATGAAGGTGACGAAGGAGGTAAATTCAAATCTTCAGCTAGAAACATATATGACCTTACCTAACAAATACCACGACAGGCTTTATTGACAGATCTCGAGGAAACTCGGAGGATGAGCGTACTCAACCGCCTCTCCCAAAATCTCTCCACGTTGATTTTGCAAGTGAACGGGAGGATGCTGTCGCTCGGGCCCAGGAAATCGTTTCTCAACATCAAAACGCACCATCTCATGCACCAATCGCATCCCAAAGTGCGAGAGCCCGTTCCACTCCTGAGGACTCCTATGACACTCTGGACCGTCGACTGGTTCAAGAGATCGAGCTTGGTATTGAAGATTTCGATATGTGGCGCGTAGGCGTCAAAGTACGTTTCGACCCCCACAAATCAATTATGGATCTCACCTCGTAAATAGAGAGAATACGAAAATGGTGTTGTGACCACCATCTTGAGAAAGGCTTCGGACTTGGGCATACAAATTGGCCAAGCATTTTGCCGTAGCGCAATACCCGGCTGCGTTTCATCAGGAAAACCAGAAAATCTGTAAGCCATCTGTACCTCCGACTGGTATCTGTACAGGTCTGTCTGTGCTTACAATGAACTGTGACTTCTATTACCTATTCTAAACTATTCTACAAGATATCTGTAAGAAATCTGTGGTTGTTTTGTGCTGTCTAATGGAATATGGGGGATAATTCCCCATATAAGTGAGCTTCAATAAAGCTGTTCTTGAAAAATCAAATTTATAAACTCAT